>JXSR01S022869.1:30127-47812 GCA_000969725.1 Ophiothrix spiculata
AAAAAAAAAAATAAAATCCCTAAATGACCACAAAAAGAACATATAAAGCACCAAAACAAGTAAATGTAGGTCGTTTTTTAATAAAATACTACACAAAATGCTTGAAAAAAAAGGGTCGACCAAAACGATATTTTTTTCCTCCAAAAGGTCCATATTTTGAAAATCCGCCCCCCCCCCCTTCAAAAAATCCTGGCTACGGGCCTGGTCACACATCACGAAAGGTACGAATAACGTATATTCTTAAATGCAACATTTTGACCCTCCATGTAAATAAATAAATAAATACATAAATAAACAAATACATACCTACATTCATTAATAAATAAATAAATAAATGCAACTAAAATAGTTAAAGTACATGAAAAATTATGTTTTAATTGCTTATCGACAGTAATATTTGTGTACTAAATAGACTCACCAGGTATACACTGTATGCAGCGCCAAAAAGGAGCATTCGCACAGGGGACAAACGGCTTAACGCGTCTATTCGAACCACAGAACAATTAGAGTAAAGTTTCTTGCCCAAGGAAACAAGGAGACGTAAACCGCCTGGTCCGGGTCCCGAACCCACAACCTCTGTATTACAAGACCCGTGCTTTAACCGCTCGGCCACGAAAATAAAAAGAGGGCTCGATATTAGAGACAAAATGAGTTTTTGATAGATTCTTACAGACCTTCAACTTGTGCATCATCCTGGCTAAAATATTTCTTGAAAAAATCTCGCTAAAAGGCTTAAAATTCCGAAAATGGCCAATTATGGACATTGCATGGTAAATTTTTTATTAAACATGACATGATGTTGAAATTTGGTATTTATAAAGTACACCATAGCCTAATGAAGAATTTAAAAAGACATTTTGCTAACATTTGGAAGATAGGTGGTTTCTAAATTGATGAGTATCCCTGCAAAACGGCTTACATCCATATTCAGCAAAAAATTGATAGTCAATTAATAAGAAACTGTTTGATGAAGTATCTAAATTACACCTTATTTTTAAAAACATATCCGTACAGAATTACTAAAAATCATTATCACGAATTTTGCGACACATTTTGATGTCCTAACAGTGTTTTGCCCTTTTCTTAAAAAGTCCAAAATGGATACAAGCCGTTTTGCAAGTCAACTCTTCATTCCGGTGTAATGAAATGCAACGTCCGTGTGAATGAGTGTCCTAGCTCCAATTCAATTGTGTAGAATGTACTTGTACTCCAATGTACTCCAATTCAATTGTGTAGAATGTACATCATTGATTGTGACTTATTCTGTGTAGTTCAATTATACCCGGACTCCTGGTTATGGGAGACACTCAGTCTCATTCAACGGGACTTTAACCAAGTCTTAGGCGAAACATTTATCAGACCCTCTAATAAGAACACAGACGTAAAAAAACGTTTTTCAATGCAGACGCTTTCGGTGATAATTAATACCATCAATCATGACAAATTACATGAAGTGGGTGTAACTTTCATCAAGGCAAAGGATGTTATACATTTGTATCTCGGTTCCGTGTTCAAAAAATCCAAAGACTAGATATACAACGGAAGATTGATCACTTAACATCTTGAATGAAATTGAATGGTGAAAAACGAGTCATGGTTAACCAAGTTGATACCAGTAATGCCAACTACATGACTGAAAAAAATCAATATTCTGATTATTATAAAACGTCTTGATTGTTGGATGTTGACTTTGCATTCACATGTATTATCCCTTATCTTACCATCTCTTAACGGATCATTTACTGCTGCATAAAAACGCAAACGAATATGACCTAACACTTTCAAAGTAAGTCACCTTTTTCGGTTAATTTATTGAATACTAGATAAAACCTTCAGGGATCTGGCTTTCATGATAACCAGGATAACAACTTTCAAGCGTCGGCTCCAACAAACCTGTGAGCAAGAAATAATCTCCAAAATACTAAAAATGCCTTTTATAGTGATCGTAGTACCATACCCACTGATAGAGAAACAGTTCATGAGGTGTTCGGTTCAAAACAATATTAGGAAGTTACAAGCCTTTTCCTTGGTTAGACAGACTTGGTTATTCAAGGGTAACGTCCAAACTCAGCACCTCATTTATTATATAGATTCAAAGACAAAAAGTCACACCAAGCATGCGTAAAATGTGACTTATTTGAAATATAGGCACTGTTATTAAGATACATATAACTTGTAATGACGACATTGGTAACTTTGTAATAAAAAAAAGTATGTAAAGAAATTGTAAAACCTCTAACTGATATATTTAACATGTCTATTTCAACTGGTACTGCCAATCTATAAAAAACAAGATAAGGAAATATTTTCAAACTATCGCCCAGTATCTTTGCTGTCGTGTTTTTCAAAAATACTTGAGAGATTAGTTTTTGATAGATGCTTACATAAATGCTAACACAATTATCAATGAAAAACAATTTGGCTTTAGACCAAATCACTCAACTTACATGGCTATAGCGCAACTTGTAAATAAAATCAATTCCTCTGTAGAAAGAAAAGAAACCACAATTGGAATTTTTCAAGATTTATCAATAGATCACAATATTTTACTTGCTGAAATATAGGCACTGTTATTAAGATACATATAACTTGTAATGACGACATTGGTAACTTTGTAATAAAAAAAAGTATGCAAAGAAATTGTAAAACCTCTAACTGATATATTTAACATGTCTATTTCAACTGGTACTGCCAATCTATAAAAAACAAGATAAGGGAATATTTTCAAACTATCGCCCAGTATCTTTGCTGTCGTGTTTTTCAAAAATACTTGAGAGATTGGTTTTTGATAGATGCCTTGATTACATAAATGCTAACACAATTATCAATGAAAACAATTTGGCTTTAGACCAAATCACTCAACTTACATGGCTATAGCGCAACTTGTAAATAAAATCAATTCCTCTGTAGAAAGAAAAGAAACCACAATTGGAATTTTTCAAGATTTATCAAAAGCTTTTGATACAATAGATCACAATATTTTACTTGCTAAACTAGAACATTATGGATTTCGAGGCATTGTTCAAAGCTGGTTTGAAAGCTATCTTAGTAACAGGAAACAATATGTATCGTATAATTCATGTAACTCTTCACTCAAAAATATGTCATGTGGCGTTCCGCAGGGCTCTATATTAGGCCCATTGTTATTTATCTTATATATCAATGAGATAACTGCTTCCTCAAATATATTAGATTTCATTCTTTTTGCTGATGACACCACTTTAACATTTTCCAATACTAACATCATAAGTCAAATGGATATAGTCACTAATGAATTGATGAAAATTAACAGCTGGTTTAAAGCAAATAAAGTATCAGTAAATGCTACTAAAACAAATTACATGGTATTAGGTACACCCTTCATGGTCTCTAAAATCAAAGATTGCGATTTAAAAATAACGTTGGACCATAGTGTATTACAATGAGTAAGCCAGACCAAATTTCTAGGAGTTCTTATTAACGATTGCCTAACTTGGAAAGCTCATATTGACTGTGTCTCTAAAACCTAATCTAGAAATATTGGTGTCATGAACAGACTGAAACATTTCGTTCCCCTAAGTATACTACGAACTTTATACTGTATTATGATAATGCCTTACCTTAGCTATGGTATTCTTATCTTGGGAGATACCTATAAAACATACTTGGATAAATTGGTCAAACTACAAAAATGGGCAATTCGGGTTATAACCAACAGTCATTATAGATGTCACACCGGTCCTTTATTCGCTAAATGCAACATTTTGACCCTCCATGATATGTACAAAATAGATCGTGGCGTCTTTATGTTCAAATACTCAAATAAGGATTTACCGCCAACATTTGACAATTTCTTTTCCAAACGTTCAGACGTACACAAATACCAAACAAGACAAGTTGATGATTATAATATTATCAGGAATAAAAGATCGTTCTCTGATCATACCATCAGATCTAATGGTCCTATTCTTTGGAATTCTTTAGATAAATCCCTTAAAAATGCAAAAACCGTAAAACACTTCCGATCGCAATTTAAGAGACTATTAGTCTCACAATATAATTAATCACTTTTTCCCTCTTTTGCTCACGTGTCACTGGGGTCCTTTGCTTGTCTTGTTGTTAAGGCCTATCCGTCTTCGTTTTGAATGTTCTCTTCGGGCTTATTTGTTTTCGGGTTTTTTTTTTCATGTTCTTGTAATTTTCATGTTCCTATGTTACACAGGGCATTGCTATTTACAGACCTCCTTGGTCTTCCAGCTTTGTCCTCCATATTGTTCCTTTGTATTTTATGTAGCTATGCAGATATGTTTCGTTGATTTGCTTGTTATTCTATATGTATATATGGAAATAAAGATTTGAGATATTGAGATATTACATGACTTCTAAGCAAGCCGAAATAATAAACCCTTTATAGAGTAAATTAAGTAGATTATTTTACGCAAACTGTTATTCATTAAAAATAACAATTGTGAAGCGCCACATCGAAACGTACAACATTGCGGCATGTGATAAAATGTGACGCGTTACATCAAAAGATACCACTTGTAAGCAAAACCGTTCTGATGTCCGGTCGTCTGATGTTGAATGTGAGTGAAATGGTAGGGAGGTCATTTTTCAGATATGGTAAAAAAAATAGGTCCTTCAAGTATCATTTTCAAAGAAGGAACTTGGTTTCTTGAAAAATGCAATCTAAATGCAAAAAAAAAAAGAGTTGTTTGTGACCAAGTCAGATCCAGGCATTAAGTTTACAATTGTTTTTATTTTCACGCCTTATTTTTATCCATCTAGGTAAATTGCGTCAGTCGTTACTTAAGACACTATTTCAAACGCGCGTAAGTATACAATTTCTTTCAGTTGCTTGGGTACACGACGGGTCTTACATTTTTTTTTAAATATAAATAAGGATATTTTTTCAGTATTTTCAAACATTACTTACATTAGGACTTATTAATGAGCTTCACATTCATCTCTTGCTCCGTGCAAGTCAACCTAAGACCTAAAACCATCAATGACATCAAGGAACATGTAACACAATCAGACAATACTGCATACTCACAATTTTACCTACAAACATTCGACCTTTAGTTGTTAATGCCAGGGAATTAAGATTTTACGATTTCAAAAAAATGCTCACTGGGAATATCAATTTTGTTTTGACTAAACAGAAAGTGCCAGGGTTGTTGTAGCTGTTGCTGCTTTTATCATAACCACTCTTGGAAGTTTTGCATTTCCCCAGTATTATGATAAACACATGAAACTATATCAAGATAGAAATACCTGCTATTGTAATCCTACTGAGTAAGTGACATTACCCGATACTTTTATTTTTAAGTAATGGCCCTTTACATTTAAGTAATGTCGATTAAAGAAATTGTTACGTTCGGTTTCAAGTTACATTTGGTGTTATGAAATGAGTAGTGATTATAAAACACGTATTGATAAATGAAAAGAACATTGCAGAGATTTTCCAGAAAAGAGTAAGTTCGGGGAACATTCTTACAGGTCCCGGTGTTCATTATGCGACAAAAAAAAATTAAACGCCTGTACCCCGATTGTTTGACAGCAAAGGATGTAAAAACAATTGCCTCATTGCGTTTTGGTGCAATTTGCGATCATCAATTAGGGTGGGGGTGGGTGGTTACCACCCCTCCTCTGTGGTTTTGAACTTGGGACCGCCCAAAGTTATATTGATTGATACTATAGTATAAGGTAGGGTCTCCTCTTTCCATTGATTCCAAGATCATGACAATCGTTAGAGGCGTTACGTAATTATGACGTCACAAAGTATTTCCGTACCGGGAAAAAATGACTTTTGGCAAAAATGGCCACTTGATCAAAACATCGGTATAAAAGTTCTATATGTCCGATTTTCGTCGTGTTTATGGCTTTAATACATGAAGGAATCAACAACTCTAACATGTTCTGTAACTTTCAAGCCAATAGCATGCAGATATTTATCAAAATGGCGATTAAAAAATTTCAGACGTGGCAACCACCCCCTCCTACCCGCCAACTTTGACGGCCTACCATAACCCCACCGTAGGTGGTACCTCCGATTTGTTTTATCAAAATGACCGCAAAGGATGTAAAAACAATTACCCAAATGCTCGTGTTATCCTTTTATGTCCGTTACGCCATACAATTACCTGACCGTGTAAGATTCTGTCACACACAAGTGGGGCGTCGCACCCCCCCCCCAAAAAAAAAAATAAAATCCCTAAATGACCACAAAAAGAACATATAAAGCACCAAAACAAGTAAATGTAGGTCGTTTTTTAATAAAATACTACACAAAATGCTTGAAAAAAAAGGGTCGACCAAAACGATATTTTTTTCCTCCAAAAGGTCCATATTTTGAAAATCCGCACCCCCCCCCTTCAAAAAATCCTGGCTACGGGCCTGGTCACACATCACGAAAGGTACGAATAACGTATATTCTAACATACGTACAACTGTTTGGTATTTGATATAAGCCTACATGTATTTCAATGACCAAACCAGTGTACTTTATTACTATATACTTTGTTCGTACGTTTCGTGATGTGTGACAGAGCCCTAAACATCAAACTATTGCTGTTCGTACTGATCCGTTATTTTATTTATTCATGTAATATCTATTATACAATATATGGGAAGTAGGAACCAAATACTCCGCAGGTTCATAGATACAATCAGCTCATCATTCGATTTACAATAAAGGTTTATATTTGATAAATCATGCTCTTTGAGCATAACTGTATAATATGTTATATAGGAACAAATTTGCAAAAGAATAAAAGGAACTGGTTATATAAAATGACTGTATATGTCTCTAAGGAAAAGCTATTACGACAGATGACTTCTATGACTTCTGAGAAAGCCGAAATAATAAATAACAGAATATAAAGCAACTTCTTTATAACACTGAGGACAATAAAAAAAAATAACCTCTTGAGAAAGTAGAGGTCTGTTGTATTTTAGAAGATTTGAAAAAATATATATATTACAATTATTGAACAGACGTTTAACGTTAAATACTGATGGGAAGGCATATATTTTAAGGTGGACTCCGAAAGGAACCCTCTTCTTGGGTACCGAGTGGAGGAAAATAAACCTTGGTCAATCAAGGGTAAATATCGAATTTCAATCAACATTTAGCCAATACCTTTTCTACATGACGTCCTGTAATTTTTGTTTAATGAAAAACCTAGAATCTGCATTTTATAATAGTGAAATATTTGGTATTTATGCCTTTTTCATTTCCCAGTATTTCTGGCTTTAAATCCTAACAGAAATCCCGAAATTCTGGAGACTCCTTTTGTCATCGTTTTAGGATCATCATTATATGAGGTAAATATTGTTTTGGTAAAGGGTAAATTAGAAGAAGTAAATATTCTAATCAAATTTAAACATCGTCTACCAAGTGGGGGTTGTTGTAACCCCCCCCCCCCCTAAGGTTTTTCCCGCTGCATAAAAAACGCAAAAGCAACCGACCCCAGGCGTTTGGGTAATCTCTTGTACATCCTTTGCGGTCATTTTGATGAAACAATTAGGGGAATAACACTTAAGGTGGGGTTACGGTAGGCCGTCAAAGTTGGGGGGGGGGGTTAGTGAAGAACCGTACAATTTTAAGTCGTCATTTTGAAAAATATCATTATTATTTGCCTTCTTTATTAGCAAAAAACCCGAATGAAAAACTTGTATAGAAACATTTTGATTTGGTGGCCATTTGTGACAAAATCACGATTTTCCGATCCGAACGAGCTTTATGACGTCATAATTACGTAACGCATTGGCCAATTTTTTTGATATTGGTATCATTGGATATAGGAGGACCATACCTATCTATTGATATGCAAAATAAAGTTTATAGGGGGTTCCGTTCCAAAATTTAGGGGGGGGGGGGGGGCTTGAGTAGACGTGATACAAAAAATAGCCTGGGTAGACGAGGGTTAAACCTTTATCTATTTGTTGTTGTTGTTGTTGTTGTTTATGGGGTTTTTATATTTTTTACTATCGAATTTTATGAGTTATGAATGTAACAATGCATTATATAAAGAAGAGTGAACTTGTTTCAAGACTGATCGTCGATAAAACATTTGAAACATATGTTTTATTTTATTCTATTTTGAGCCCGGTATGTGCGGCAGAAAATAAAGGAAATTGAAAATTTAATGTAACGTAACACTAAAGACGGCATTCTTGAATAGATATAAAGGTTAAATGAAGCAGTGACAGACAAAGAATGTCAACTGGAATGAAGGCGTATACATATACATTGTATTTTAAGACCTACTTTGCTTGATTCTTTTATTCTGCATTGATATAATTTGGGATGTTTTCATTGAATGAAACCCTTGTCTAACCAATACTTGGGGTTCTCATCCCTTGACGGATGATTCCCCGTCGCAACAAAACGCAAACGAATATGACCGAAAGCTTTTCTTTAGTTATAAGTTTATCCTTTGCGGTCGTTAAACAAAAAATATCATTGGCATGCAACTTCAAGTAAGGGTGGGTTGCCAATATATATCATGAAGTCCTCATTTCGAAGAAAAAATATCTGCATAGCATGATTACAAAGCATCTTAGAAGCATTGTTTCCCTTTTATTCCTTGTGTATATATAAACAAAAAAAAATGATAACATTCTGATACTTGATACTTAGAACTTTTAGAGCAACATTTTGAATAGGTTTTTGCTTTGCCGTTTTCAACTGTTTCCAAACATCAGGCCTTGCACTAGCTGATTGATTTCCAAACGCACGTTAACATATACTTGAGTGGATTGCATAAGGGATGAGTTGTTGAATGCAATATCAATATGAGTTATTAAAGTGTCTCATTGGAAAAAGCTCCACGGTAGCTTTGGAGAAACATCCATGTACATTATGATACGTTCGTGCACCGAAAACACTACGAGTACGTTTCCGATGACAAGCGCCTTGGCATGCCGCGTAAGTATGACGCGCAGGCGCATACACAAACGCGTAGTAAGATATGCACCTTTAGTCAACATATGCTGACCGGTCACCATAGAGATATGTATACACGATCTCCACACCGCTGTTTGATAGGTTCGGGTTTTTTTTGTTTTTTTTGACAAAAAACACAGTTACAAGACATGCAGGTATTTAACACTTTAAAAGTGGTCAAGGGCGGTTTGACCCAAAATTTTGTTTTTGCACGTCAGCGCAAAACTGAAGCGAAATAATGTTTCATTGCTCCAAACACATTCATTGCTTCTATGTGTTTGTCTAACTTTACCATACGCTTCACTTGGGGGCAAAAAAAATCAAATCGACCAACCCCTTCCCATGCTAATTAGCATTTATAAATAAGCATTCTCGAGGGTTCTCTTCATTTTTTTGCCCTTAAAATCGTAACTGAACAACCCTTTTCAAATGTTATTGAAAAATTCCAATGGGAAGCGACTTGTCAAATTTTTGTTGGGAAAATTTTGACACGACACGACAATATTTTTTGGCCGCCATTTTAAAACGGTTTGTCCGATTTTCTTTTTATTAGTTCTTTTGAAGTATTTTACCTGTGACCAGATTTTCAACGTAAAATCCCTTAGCAAAAGCGCTTTTTCGGTGTTGGGTCCATATGGACCCCTCCCTCCTGACCACTAACGGGCATGTGGCAGACCTTGACCACTCAAGTGTTAAAAGTGTTTGAATTAATTCTGAAATTGAAAGTTTTGAACTATAAAACGTCTATGGTTGAGGTGTCAAATTTAATTTCATAATGCATAGATTCATTATAATTATTCATATTGCATAAATAAATAATTAACCCAGAATGAAGTCATCAATATTTTAATGCCGCATAATTCAAAGATTAAATTATCCCAGACAATGCAAGTTTGTGACAGTTATGCCTAATGTCTCTATTTGCTTTGGTACAAAAATGAAGAAAATATATGCATTAATTTTCTAGAAGTCAGCGTTTGAAGCTCCAGAGGAGTTTGGACTCTTTTCCCAGTTTTGAGAGGTTGTAAAAATCCAGTCGTAATTTTTTAGCGGAAGTTTGCGAGCAAGGATGTCATCTTTTTCCAACATTTCTGTTTAGTATCACATGTTGCTTCTCCCTGATAATACCTTGGAGTCTTAATAAAGGTTCAGCTGAATGTTAACTCGGCTTCTACCTTGACATCCACATGCTTCTTTTTTGCAGTTCCTTCTGCCAGATGATACCATAAGCTTTATATTTTCTAAAATGTTTAAGATGGGCTGCTCGTGCGATGAGGATATCTGGCTCCTGGAAATGTTAAATAAATCTTTCCATTGTTTCAATGATACCTGCACTTTGCAGATATTGGTCAATCATTATACTCTTTCCTCCATTGACATATGAGGTGTTATGTTTGCTTTGAATTACCATATTCCTACATCTACTGCAGGGTACCAGCCCTTTAGCGTACTTTCAAAGGGCCCGCTAAACGATTTTCCTAAGCGATTACTTAATACAATTTATTAAATTATTTTTACTTCCAGATTTAGCTTAAAATAATCTTGAAAACAAAAACACTTATAATTGAACAAATATTATCATGATTATGTCTGTAAAGATGGCGTTCTTCATTGCCGTGGAATTTTTACAACTTACGCAAACTGGGAAAAGTGTTAAAACTCCTGTGGAGCTTCAAACGCTCACTCCTCAAAAATTAATGAATGAATTTTCTTTATTTTTGCACCACAGCAAGGCAAGACATAAAACATAATTGTCATAAAGTTTCATTGTCTAGAATAATTTGGTTTTTGAATTATGTAGCGTTGAAATCTTGATACATTCATTCTGGGACACACTGTATAACATGCATGTTTTTTCGTTTTTTTGTTTTTTTTTTAATCTCCTCTAATTTAACTTAATGGTTTTTTAATATATAATATGTGAATATGTAATATGTGATTATGGAATATGCTAAAAACAGTGATGAATGTATGAATAAATCAAGTATAATAGACCTATCATATAATTGACATACTCCCGCTGTTGATGGGGTAAATCCATAGAATCGGACGGAAAATCGGAACTCAGAGCAAGGCCAAGTATGATATGACCCTACTTGACCTCCTTCTTGTATATTCCAAAAAGCCAATAAATATGTATGTAAGGATGCATTAGGTTAATGGCTAATTATCGTTTGATATGGACTGTCTTGACCCTTGAGAATTATTAATGGCACAAGCGCTTTGACAGCAAAAAGTATCGTACACGTGATATATTGTTTGCTATATCTCATAATACAGATTTCACTTAAGAAATGTTCGCTTCAGACGTCTTCGCCAATGTTACATCATCCTTATTTGTAACAGGTAGCAACGGCCCCTTTTCAGTAACAAAAAAGAGGGAAAGCATAATCTTTGTGAGAGTTTTGTCAACTTACCCATTGCAAACTGTTAGGATTTTACCGTATATTTGCCTTTCCTATCTCTTTGGTTAACTGAAATCTCTTCAAGAATACGTCAGCAGTTTATATCAAAAATGTTAATACTCCTAGTGTCACAAGGTAAAGAGAGATAAAGAAAGAAATGGCAAGAAACAAATGAGTTACATTGTAACCACGTAACCTAAAGAAAGAAGAAGACCCTGCTGCCGCTAGCTGCAAGGTAATTAAATGGCAATTTGGTCAAGCAAATTATAAAATCCTTTTGATTATTTAAAAAAAATTAAACTATGCAAAACATGGGCAGAATTGATTTACAAATCGTGAAAAATAAGCCAATGTCACAAACCAAAAAGTGCATGGGCCTTTTTTTTCTGTATTTGAAAATATATACTATTTTAGTTTTTCGTTTCATTAACTGCTGAATGTTATTTTTCTTAGAGATGAACTTGTTCTAGACTTATCGAACAGTCAACCACATATTTTATTATCATCATGATTGTCTTTATTTAAATTAGCATGAGCTTGATGCTTGACTTCTTTTCTGTTGAGCGCGGTCTATCGGCAGAAAATTAAGGAAATTGCAAATCTAATGTAACGTAACATTCAAGACGGTATAAATAGATTCACCAGTTTCGTTATTGTAAAATGGATAAATTATGTCATTTAAACAGAACCAAAGGTTTTGACACTGACATGACTGTTTCGTCCGTGTAGGGCGATAAACGTCTTTGAAATAGTACTTCCTATAAATGCAGAAGAGTTGGCATGCATTTATTGTTGTATAAGAATCATAATAATTAAAGTACTTTTTGCTACCTTGCCAATGATGTGGTTGATATCTACAATTACCATCATTTCCGTAAGCGATTCTCAAAATAAATTTGCTTTTATCAATCGTCATCGCTTATAATTTCATTTTTTATATTACTCTATTTGGTTTAAATAAGACTGCTATCATGATGCAGTTGTATATAATACAAATGCATCAAGTATTAGCAGTCGTTTATAATGCAGAATAAGAGATGTGTAGAGTAAATGCATTTAGATAAATGCACCAATTGGTAAATATAGGCTGCTAGATAAATAAACACATTTACCTAGTTAAAATGTTCTGTAAATGAACGATTATGTATTTTGTAAGATTTTTATAATATTTTGTTAACCAATTACTGATTCTATTCACTGAAGATATTCTCTACTTGAGAAGTTGCAATCCGTAATAATATTTTATGTTTACTCGAGCGAAAGCAAAAAGTGTAACTCCTAGAACACTTTGCTTTAGACACATGCCTATCCCAAACTTTGATTGACAGATCCCTTTCCGGTAAGATTCATTAGCTACTTCTTTTGTCAACTTTATTTTTAACGAAACATTTTAAAAATAAATTTAAGAGTCAGCGAATTGACAATTTAGAAGAATACAGTTACTTTTGGAAACTGAACGGTTGCTTTAACTAACCGAGTAAGTGATCAACAAGATACCAGATAATCACACTTTGGTTAGATCGGGGTTATTATCAATATGTCCGATCTAACCCACATGCGATTATATTTCAAGAAGTGGATAATATCGTCAGGATACGCAGATGGGAGGCTTGTTTAGTTATCTAATTTTGTAAACTTAAATAAACAAATGTATATTCATATTTCTAGCTTTGTTGTGTTTATTCAGAGACATATACATACAAAGAGACAGACAGAGACAGAGACAGAGACAGGGGATTTCGATCCCAACGGAAATTAAAGAAAGAAAGTATTACATTATATACCATTCAGTGTGTAAGAAACGTAGTTTTGTAATATTATGCAGCCCTATTATGTTTACGATTATCAAGTTGCAAAGCTTATTTACAACACAGCAAAAACAGTAAAGATCGAGTAAGTTATCACAGGTCTATTAACACGAAATAGAGTTTCAAATAATCATATTAGTATATTATACATTTCATGTGCAGTTTACTAGTTTACTTCGACTTTTATCAATATCAGATGCCATTTTTAGAAATAAACAAGGTTTTTTTAAAATTCAATTGAGGTATCACAAATTTTATTTTGCGGGAAAAAAAAGAAAGAACATGAAAATGGATATGAGAAACATATGAAATGATACCAGAAAAAAAAAAAAATATTTACAAAGGCGTGTACATTTCATAAAACTAATATATACATCAGTGAAGCAAACAGAAATCTAATACAGCCGCTACGATTGCAGTGCGTTTATAAAGATATTGTCACATCTTTATGTTACATATCATAGAAAAAACATTCATTTGATGCTTTACTTAAAATATTAACACTGGTAGGGTATGATATGATTACGCCATTGGTGTTAAAATACACATAAGTATGAACTTTCGTTTCAAAAAGCAATTGATAGAGTTTTTGAAATATTGCTTTCATAGTTGTATATCAAGATGTTCCCGGATGAAGGGGGCACTGTCCTTAATGCTGCATTACATGGACTGTTCATAAAAACGTCTATAAAAGCTTTAAAACAGTTTTAGGACACAACGTACCGTGCTTTCAACGAGGTGTGTTCAGTAAGTTCGTGGCCTGATTTAGAACAAAGTGAGCTATGCAGTTGATAATAATATGGTATGAATTTCAGCTCAATTAACTAGTATTTTGGACGTTTTAAGTTAATATCGTATCTTCTTTCGTTTGTATTTTACAGAAACTGAAAACTTGCCAGTTAGAGTTCTCTGAGAGTTGATTTTTCACCTTGAAAACTGAAGACACACCATTACTAAACTGATATGCATTAATCTCTCTCCAATACGCAACACCCAATAAAATTAACAAAGAAATGGTATCAAGACTCGGAAAAGATTACTCTTTCAAGTAGCACGAAAATAGTTGGACTGCAGATTTCAACAATATCAGGGAGAAGATAGATAAGTTATTTATTTGTATCTCATTGGTTACTTTTCGTCGATTTCAATAGCTTAAAGCCCTAGATATACCTCGTCATTTTTTTTGTAATTGGTGTAAATTTTCTACAATGGATTAAACTGTAAATTCTAAATGAGAATTGTCATTCTAAATTTTCACATTCTAAAGAATGTATTTAATGGAGACCTATTTTTCACCCGATTGCACATTTGCAAGTGCTTACTGATGGGTAGTATAATGTTAAATATTGATTCTATGGACTAGATCTATTCATGGTAAGCTAATCTTTTCTTGCAATGATTGTTATGATTTACACAATGATGAAATTGTACATGGAAAATGTTCATTCATAATGAAAGTTTACACCATTCTTAAAAACAATCACCATGGGAAAAATTCTGAATGAAAATGTCTACAAACTACAAAAATGACGTAACGTATATCTAACCTATTATCCTAAAAAAAAATCTTAGAAACCTCAATAGGCAGCTTTTAAGTTTTTGCAAAATAACAAAAGCAGATATTGACTTGAAACTTTCTAAATATTCGTCAGTTTAGGTGAACAATATAACATATTAGTAAAACTATCTAGCTCATCTCCTTCTACCTCAGCCTACGCATTTATTGAACATCCCTCATATATAATAAGAAATTATTTTCTCTTTATAGCATAGAAGAGATATTCAATTTCAGTCAACAAGGCGGCGGAAGTAAGATTTTTAGATTACAAATACTATCCATCTTAATGGGGAAATAAATCGTGTCATGGCCCGAAACTGTTTACCATAATACGTGAATACAGAGCATCTCAGCATCGCGTTCGCTGTCGATGTAGTTGTTGTCCCTTTCTATTTTACAAGTATATCAAGTAAATAGTAAAAATATTTTGAAGGACTGAAGCCCAGATTGTATTAACTGAGAATTAACATTTTGTTTGACAAATCCAAATAAATTCCATTCAATTTTTTTCAGAGCTTTCGTCATCTCTTTCTGAAAACAGCGCATACGTCGAATTACTTGCGATCAAGCCATTTGAAAGAGATAGCGAACGCATTAGAAGAAATGTAAGCGAATTTTAATTGCATATGTTATTAAAAATTATTGTCAATTGTTACGTTAATATCGTTTACCAAACATAACACTTAGCTTGTTCAAGTTCAATGGACAAAGGATTTAGTTTACAAATCCCTTACAAATAATTTACAACTTTTAAATGACAAAAGAAGTATCGAATTAATCCTACCGCACAAAAGAGGTATGTCAATCATAATATAGGATAGGCTATTGTCTTCGACTAAAGCAAAACACGTCTGGCGGTTTTAGTTGTGCTTTTGATAGTGTAAACACCAAATGATTGTTACGGATTGAATTTTCTCAAGTGGGGATTATCTATACTTATTGACTCCAGTGAATAGAATAAGTAATGGGTTAACAAACTATTTTACTATTGATTACAAAATGCATTGTTATGCACGGCCAGAACATTTGAACTGACGAACTGTATAATAAGCGAGTCCTAAATTGGGCAATGTGTTCCATAAACATAGTACATAAACACTTTTAAATAGAAGTCTAGGTAGATTTGTATGTTCTTAAGGAACAAGACATACATGTAAAAAGAAATAAATGGGAAAAAAAATCCACAACTTTATTTTGTATCTATCTTGGTAGATAGCAACGTCAGTCAGTTACTTAATTCACTATTTCAAACGCGCGTTAGTTTACAATTTCTTTCAGCTGCTTGGGTACATGCAGCTGTGAGGTCGGATTCCTATAAACAGCATTGAAGGGAAAACATAATACCAGGAAGCATAAAACAATATTGAAAACGGCGTAGAAATAACAGGTCTTACAAGTGAAAGTATAAAACAAATAAGCGGAGTGATGGTGTTATTGAATTATCTACTATTCCGTTTCCGGGTACTTTACAGTTGCTTTAAGCTGTTATGAAGGTTGTGTGTACCTATTCCCTTAGTACCAATGTCATTCCCAATATTTTGTAGGAAATATTGTCAAAGTCCGTTTTGCAGGGACACTGTATGAATTAGATATAACAACAAAAACAAAGAAACACACAACAACACACACATTTCCCACGCCCCGATAATAACACCAAAACCTTTTTTCATTTATTAGTGAGCTTTGTTCCTAACTAACCAACTAACTAAATAATTGCAACAAAAATAATTAAAATACATGAAATATTCTGTTAGAAATTGTTTATCTACAATACTGTTTGTGTAGTTAATAGAAAGTAAAAAAGGGCCTGCTATTTTGACTTTATCAAGGGACTTTATGCAAGTCTTAAATAATAGCCAAAATATTTATCAGACGCTCTAATAAGAACACAGAAACGTTTTTCAATTGCAGACGCTTTCGGTGATAATTAATACATCAATCATGACAAATTACATGAAGCGGGTGTAAATTCATCAAGGCAGAGGGTGTTTTACTTCGTATCTCGGTTCTCAGTTCCGTGTTCAAAAAATCTAGACTAGATATACAACGGAAGATTGATCACTTAACAGCTTGAAGGAAATTGAATGGTGAAAAACGATTATTGGTAAAGAACCGAGTTGATGCCAGTAATGCCAGGTACATGACTGAAGGAAATCAATATTCTGATTAAACGTCTAAATTTTTAGATGTTGACTTTGCGTTTACATGTATTGTCCCTTTAATTCAAAGGCGCATAAAAACGCAAACGAATATGTTAAGGTAATTTTAAGTCATCATTTTCGGTTATTTTATTGAATCGTAGATACCATCTTCAGAGATCTGGCTTTCACGATAACCAGGATAACAACAAGCGTCGGCTCCAACAAACCTGTGAGCAGATAGTAGCACCATACCTACTGACTTTCAATTTGACATTAACTCTATCCATCAATAGTTCTGCAATTATCACCTCACTGTCTAAAACAAAGTTTATGGTCATATCAACCAAAAAGGATCTTTATCCAGATGCATCATTCTTTCTCGATAACCAAGACATGAACGTGTCTCCTCTGCTAAATTTTGCTGACTGACAAACCCTCCTGACTGTATTTGCAAAAAAGCACGCGAAACAATTGGCTTCATCCATCGGTCCTTCCAGTCCGCTCCCATCAATACTCGCCGCACTTTGTACTTGGCTTTTGTCCGCCCAACTCTTGAATATGCTTGTATAACATGTAGTGGGGTGCCGTTTCCTATAATACACGCCACTGTTCTCGTTCAACTACACTAATGCTACAAAAAATTAGCAATTAAAACTACAAGGAAAAATCATTTTTATAATTATCATAAAGTATTCATTCCATTAGAAGTGTGTCCAATTAATCTAGTACCATAAAACAAAACCACTCAACCTGTTATTTTATAATTATACTGAATCTGGTGACAAAAAAGTCAATACGTCAATACCTAATTCGAAAACAATGGACATTTGAAAAGGTTTCT
>JXSR01S022869.1:98150-108653 GCA_000969725.1 Ophiothrix spiculata
CGATATTTTCTCCAATTTTTTCCGAGCGTAACGCTATGTAAATTATGTCACAAATGACCCGATGTAAACTCGTTACGAAGTGTCAAAAAAGGTCCGTCTTTCTCCGGAAATGAGAGAAAGAAAGAAAGAAAGAAAGAAAGAAAGAAAGAAAGAAAGAATTAAGAATGATAACAAAATTGTTCATAGGTAGCCGATTTATACGATCATTTTTCGTTACACCGATAATATCGATTTTATATGTGACGCGTTACATCAAAAGGTACAAGCAAGTTTCGAGACACGGGCCAATTAAGCTTGTAAATTATAAAGAAAATAATAAGAAAACAACCGTCTTTATTCATCATAACTTCGAAACTAAAACTTCAATTTTCACAAGCAATGTATCATTTTAAAGCTTATTTTGTCCTCTTACAAGTAACACAAAAATCTCGATTTTGTCCAAGGTAGACAACTTGTACCTTTTGATGTAACGCGTCACATATATCCTTTATAATCTCTACATATCCAGCTTTTGAAGAACAAATAGGTCAGCCTGGAAACAAGTCTGTTACGTCAGGAGCAGTTTATGTGCGTTGGGGACGAACAACCTGCCCTTCAGGGTCTGAAATTGCCTATACAGGTACGTTATGGTAGTTAACTTAATTAAATAGTCACATTGTGCTGAAAAAAATACTTTCCCATGAATTTCAACAATAGTATAGTACTGAATCACGCCACATACAAACAGAAATTATACTAACTGGCAGTAAACACTTTACCGGATTTGCTTGGTTGAACACAGGGAAAGCATACCTGTCAACATTTCCAAATTCTGATGCTGGCCTTGCGTCACAAATACGTCCCTCAAATATCATGGATCTGTTACATATTACCCTTCAAAATGGTAGAAAGTATGCATTTTTGCTAAAACTTCTTTACGTATTTGGGAAAGTTTGGTATTTTATGAAAGGTCTATTTATACTCTATTAATGTGTAAAAAGTGACCTTCCCATGATTTTAATTAATGAAGTTATACTTGAAAAAGCAATTCCGGAACACGATGGATCGGGTGGAGGAGGCGACGGTGGAGGAGGCGCGCATAGGGTTGCATGTAAAAGTGTAAGAAAGTTATGATTTATAAACGCATGAATTGTTAAAAGTAAAAATGATGTGATCATAATTTTGTGAATATACTTCAATGAGATATGTATAATGCTAAAGCATGAATCGAATATTAACATATCATCCAAATTTGTTGTGTCTTAATGGTTTATATGTGGGTAATTTTCTCTATTCATTACTGTACAAAACGTGCATTTACACTCGAAAACTTTAAAACGGCATATCTTTTGACTGAATTGACGTAGTTAGTAAAAGTTATACATTTTTCAAAAGGAAATTTGACGAGGAATCCAATTATGTGATTAATGTTTAGGTAGTGTATACAGGAAAAAACTTATGACCGATAAATATCCCAAAAATTAATGAGTCGTTTCATAGATTTTGACCATCCTCAGTATTTTGACCACAATGAATTTGGTCACCAAATGTATTATTTTATGGAAGGCCATCATTACATCCATCAAGTAATGTTTGTGTCATCTGGATACACCTTTCCCCAACAAAATTTCATTGTGCCAAGTTGCTTGACCAAAATGCACTTTTATTTTATTTTGCACCCTGTATAATTTTTAAAATTAGGCTTATTTAGGTAAAACTGAAATCCTCGGAAAATCAGCTTTCCAGCAATATATAACTTTGTGGGTTTTAAGTGTATATATTTAGAGTTGCAATACATTGAATACAAATTGACATGGTTTTACCAATATTTTTATGTGGAACAAAAATTATGACTAGTTAATGACTTACGTCCTGCTGCGAAATAAAATTTACGAGTGACTTGTATGGATAACTGACATAAGTTAGACCCAAAAGGTATACGGTACACCCTTTTTTTACGTAACTTTTGAAAAGTGACAAGCCCAAAAAAGGGTCTCAAAAGCGCACAGATGACTAATAACAATCTCATTTTTTAGTTTCTCGCCAAAATATAGGGTGTACAGGTCTGTAATACACGCTAGCAGGACAGTGCGGTACTTTTTTCTCAAGGCGGGAAATTGTTTTTTTCCAAAAGCGTGAGATAGCGGGGGGGTTTCCTAAAAAAGGGGAGACAGTGAGCGGAGAAATGGTTAAAATTGGCAACCTAAAGTATTAATTTGCTACTAAAAATCCTGACTATCAAGATGATGGACAAGATAAACATGTGATGGAATATTGTGATTAAGGGGTGGTTTAAAAACTGAACCCACAGTTGTCTGGAAGTTCTTGGTGGTTCTTGTGGTTGACTATTGTTTATGTCGGTTGCACTGTCCAGAACTGACAGGCATCCGCCGGTGAATTTGAAGTTGAAGAGAAAAATATCATCATATGTTGTTTGTACTTAGCATAAATTAGATCTAAAAATAGCTTAAAAACTGAACCCACAGATCTAAACGTTTAGTAAATCATGAGGCTTCTTCTCTGGATACAATAGCTATTACATCTTATATGATTATATGACCAAATATAACATTGTCTCATTTTTTAAGTTAGGACCCAATAAAAGGTGGTTTTGTTACATTTCTATCTAAAATATATATTCTTTTCAGTATATTTTTACTATGGGAACCAAAATGAGCTTGATTTGGGGCTCAATTGAAAGCTTGATTAATGGTCTTTCATTTCCAGAAGAATAAAAAAATAAATAATTTCATCAGTAATAGCTACGGTTCGATAAACATAATTAGCCAGGGGTGGTGGCGGAGGTAGAGGAGGAGGAGGTAGAGGAGGAATTGGTATCAAAGAGGAGGTAGAGGAGGATTTGAGGGCAAAGAAGTGGTACAAAAGGATGTTGTCAAAGAGGAGGTAGAGGAGGATTTGAGGGCAAAGAAGTGGTACAAAAGGATGTTTTAGTTCAAGAAGGTAATTGAGGAAATGGTAATGAGGTCATCGGGCATGGAGAAAGTAGAAATTAATTATATCAATTGTTGACAAGAGGAGGATTTGAAAACGAGGAGGTGGTATAGAAGGATTAATGCGTTACAAAATTCAATTTTGTCCGACAGAGGATTGAATTAAGAGAGGGATCGCTTCAGTTTTGGTAAAAGCCGGGAAATTATGTTCAGTCGAGTGTAAAATTGATGATACATCAATACAAATTATACTGCCTTATCAAGGCAAAAGGAAATTTTTATTGTTGTAGGGAAATTATACTTCCTTTGATTCTGAGAGTGAAACATGGACTGTATTAATGTGTTTATTTCTTTGTACCAATCAATTTTAATGATTAGCCATGGGTGTGCCATTTAGAAAAAGTTGCATATTTTGGTCACGCAATAATATAGTCTTGAGATTCATATAGTAGGCCTCTAATTATTTTCAAACCTGTATACAGGTGCAAGCATTTATTAAAATAGCTGTAATTTGTTGTATTTGTTGCAAGTCATTTTCAAGGACTGACAATCTAAAGAGACATTTGAAAGTCCATTCACAAGACCGTTGTTCATTTAAGTGTTCTGTCAGTGGAAAAGAGTTTCATAGGCAGTTCAACGTGGAGAATACAATACACAAGACAGATCCTAAATTTTTGGAGCACAGAAATGTACTCTTACAAGGCATACTAACAGCCAACATTATGATCAATCTCACAAATGCCAACGATTGTGTGAAATCCTTCCAACTGAAGTTTTCTCTGACACTGGAACTGTGTTAGGGTGCACGTGCGGAGAGCAATTCGCAAGGTTGGAGATCATTA
This sequence comes from Ophiothrix spiculata, assembly GCA_000969725.1. Taxonomy (NCBI): domain Eukaryota; kingdom Metazoa; phylum Echinodermata; class Ophiuroidea; order Amphilepidida; family Ophiotrichidae; genus Ophiothrix; species Ophiothrix spiculata. The sequence continues at coordinate 101,923 of JXSR01S022869.1, forward strand.
AGCAAAAGCGTCAAAAAGGACTCTAACTATGTTCACGCAAGACCCATTTTTTAATTTTTTGACACCCTGTATGTAATCGCTTTAATCAATTATAAAATTACTCAAATAACAAGGATGAGATCTATTTTTGTTTCATCGGGTTAACCTATGTTAAATATAGTGCTTATTTGTTAAATTTTATGCACATGATACACTTTACTAAATATAAACAGTACAATCTGGGGAAAAAACCCTAAATTTTTAACATCCTGTATAATGTATGCAATGTTGATGATAAACTTTTTTCTGGTATGTATGTATGGACAATAGGCTAAACTCTGTGTTCAACACATTGACTTCTTATATACAAGTCTTATTTTTGTCTGGATGTCAAATAATTGACGATCATTTTAATGATATTTTTGTTTGTCCCACCCGGTATAACACTTAGCCACCCTGTACGCTTGACTTGATATTCACATTTTGAAATTGCTGACTCTATAAGCTTTCAGGATATATATACTTTTATGCACTTAAGATGCATATTTTTGAAATCCAAGGGTTTTGTATAAGAAGAGGCTATATTTCACTAAAACACACATGTAACGCGATTGGGTCCTAACTTAAAAAATGCGACCACATACGATTAAGCTAAAATTAAGACCACTTTTCAGGGCACTATAAATTATATTACTTCTTAAATATTACTTTTTACAACGATTGCGGTAAATTATATTTTACCAAAACGGAAAAGAAAGCCAGTATTTAGGTATTTGATTTTTACATCTTTTGCGACATTTTGATTGAACGTTTTGGGGGTACCATTTTAAGTTGGTGTATGGTAGGGATGCCACGTCGAAAAAAAAAACCGAGGATTAACTTATATAAAACTCATTTCAGGACTCGCAGACAGGGAGTAGGTCTTATTTCTTGTGCTTACCAGAAGATCCTGAATATGACGGATACCATGCAGGAGTTGATAAATGGAGGGGATACGTCTTCTCGGCTGAATATGAAATTCCTGACATAATACCACCTTTTGCAGGTAAACTAGAACATGATGTACCATGTGCCGTATGCCGTGCAACCGATCGTGGCAGCATGGTCATGATTCCCGCCAAGATGACTTGTCCGTCCGAGTGGACACATGAATACCATGGATATCTCATGTCTGACTACCATGACCACCCATCCGGAAGTGAATATGTATGTGTAGACCGTAACCCAGAAGTGGTACCGGGAGGTGAGGTTAATGCAAATGGGGCCTTGTTTTACCCAGTGGAAGGAATATGTGATCGCGGCAATTTACCATGTAGTCCTTATATCAACGGAGCTGAGCTGACATGTGGTGTCTGCTCAAAGTAACCATGAACGTAATACTTCCACAATATTTCATATAGGAGTCAAATAGTTGTACTGAAATAAGTCAATAACTGTGGTTACAGTGGTAGGTAACAAAGTACATAAAAGCAAGCGGTGGCGTAGCCAGGCCTTCCTCCAAGGGTGGGCAAACCAATCAAGATTTCTTCAATGAATCGAGCGACTTTACAGGGGTCTAAGGGGCCGACTAGGCCGAGTTTTTCAAGAAAAAACACCAAATATTGCGTTTGATGAAGTTTTCAACCTAATTTTTAGCGATTTTCAGCTCTAATTGTCGTAATTTTATGGAGAAAAGGCATTTCCTGCCCCCTTTATTTTTCTCCCAGGTCTTCAAAATGTCTCCAACAAATTTCCAAGGTAGGCAAATTACTCACCTTGCCCACCCCAGGGCTACGCCACTGAAAGCAAGACAAATTTGAATTTAAACAAACCTTTCACATTACAATTCGACGTTATTTTGCCGATGCTTTTGCGAACCATTCGAGAGGAGTGGTTCAAAAACAGCTGAAGTATGGAGGTTTTCTGCCAGTTCTTGAAGGTTTAACCGGGTCAACAATAAAAATTCCGAAAGCCGATTATACCAGAGGTCCAAAACCGGTCTAGTTATAATTAAATAAATACAGTATGTTGATTGGCGATCAATTTCTCATATTTCAATTGGATCCATTTTGAAATATCAACATTAGCAACCTTTAGGGCCTACTGCATCGCATAGCCATGCCAAGCGCCCAGAACTGCCAAGAACTGGAAGTCAGTTACCGGTCGGGTTTTGAAACAGCCTAGAATTCGTCGGTCGCATCACATACTGTTCTATATATGACACTTTTGACTTTTTTGAGAACATTTGTCTGGATTGATATATTGATGATTTCTTCATATTTTCCAAGTTACAGGATTTAATTTAGCCAGAACAAGAAATAATTAATAATTTTAGGTCTATATGGGTTCTATTTAAATTTGACGTTTCACATACTGCGCTATATGCAAAAATTACGTACTAAAGTATAGCGTAAACAACGCATCACATACAGATCTATATGGTGCGCTTTATGAACTTCGCGATTAAAAAAAAATTCACATACAGATCTACATGAAATAGAACAGTTTGACGTATTCAATTACTGCACTAAAAGATCGCTAAATGTAAAAAAAAAGCGTTTTCACATACAGATCTATAAGTTTAGAGCTATATTAAATAGGGTTTTAAGTAGTATTTTTATTTGAAATTAAACATAATAAAACGTTGAAGTCTTTTATTTTCAAAAATACTAGTATCAGAAGAAAATTTATGTGCAAAAGCTCTTCTATGACCAGTCTATGACACAAAGTCTACGTACGAATATTAAATGCAATTTTCTCGAAATACGTCTTTTGTCATATAGAACAGTGTGTGATGTGACCGACGCATTATAGTCTCAGTTTATTATAAAGTGGAATAATACACTAAACTTATTGTGTTAAGTGCTACTTCAGTGTAAAAGTAAAAGTTTGGTATTAAAGCATGCAGTATAATTGTCCATAAACTGATTTTTCATGAGTCCCTAACTCTATGAAATCAAACAAAGAATTGTATGTATATCTGAAATAAAAAGACAAAGACTCTTCGTTGAATAGATTCATTAGGTTTGTAGAAATTCAATGATAACATATTTAGTTTGACAAAACCAGTGAATTATTTGGAAAATAAACTCACATTATATTTCGTCCTACTCGTCGGAGGACTTCGTCAGATCTGGTCATCTGATCCACTTTCCCGGGGAACTTTCGTCTGATCGATATTCTTGATAATAGACTTCTTCCCAGTCGTTGTCAAAAGTGAATCATAAATGTGACTTAGAAAATAAGTGCCCTCCTCCCTGTTCATGGTCTTGCTGCCTCCATCAAACATACTCTTTTTTGATCCGAAAAGGATCAAATTTGAGGAGAATTTGGATCAAAATTGATCCGGAAAAGGGTAAGCTCATATTTGATACTTTATCGGATCAATTTGATCCTTTCTTTTTAAGGAGTGTATTATAGTATGATTATCGTTGGTGGCTCATTCCATAGAAAATGGAACTTTTGGACCAGCGATCAAACGTGTCAAAAGTAATTCCGTCATCCGACCTCTCCCAGGGGTGAAAGGTCAAATTCTCAACTTTATCAGATTTTAAAGGTTGAGGTATCAAATTGTTCGTCTTGAACCAGATTTATTTTTTTTGATAAAATCTGGCTTATAGAAGCAAAAGGTAAGTTAAATACATTGCTGAAAAGAAATTGGAAAAAGGTTATTCGGTTGTGATTTTATGGACACAACAAATATTGAACAGCGCCATCATTTTACCAGTTTATGCTAATTAGCTCAAAAACGACGCAACCAAGTTGATTTTTTTTTTGCACCAAAACATGCGCAGCCTCTACCCTGACAATTACATAAAACAGCTTAATTGTGTTTTGTTGCGTTTTCGCGCATCGCAATTTTTCAACTTTGTCCAGTTTTTAAGGTTATGGTGTCAAATTGTTCGTTTTCTTAGGGGTCAAAGGTCACAATAAAGTAACATTTTTATAATGTCCAATTTGAAAGTTTAAGGTGTCATATTTTTTGTCTTGCACAAACGATCAACAGTATCTATAAGCTGAGATCACTCTAAAGAAAACAAAAACAGCGACAGGGTCCGTCCAGTGACACCGTCACGTCTAGTTGTTCTTATAATTTTTAACCTAACTGTATTTTGTTGGGTTTCATTTTTTTTTATCTGGAACAGGAGCGGGGAGCGTGACCGAACGGTTAGAGCGTTGGACTCGTAATTGCATGAATACATCTGTCGCCGGATCAAGTCCCGGTCCCGGAACGTCTCTTTTTTCCTTAAGCACGACACTTTAATCTACTTGCTTCGTACTTCTTGGTCCCATCTGAAGTGTTCCTGACACATTGTCTGATGTAAAAGAACGTCATGGGCCATTCGAGAAGAATAGGGCAAACTTAACCCGGTCATGTTGACTATACCTTAAAAAGTATATCATTTCTCTGTAAGACCAGGGAGATTCACTTTTGACTCCAATTTGAGTGTTGCGAAATTTCTAGGCAGAAGTAGAATGTATTAAATCATACTATCTAAGAACAAATGATCTTTTCGTAACTTTCGTAAGTGTATATATCGGGATTTTTATGTTGAGTACTTTTAAAAGAGTGGTTGATTAATCACAGTTAAAATAACTTATTTGATTTGAATAACATATATGACATTATTTAATTCCAAATACAGGGTGTCCCAATAAAAACGCAACGAACTTTGAACTTTTATTTTGAGAGACGAGAGCACAATGGTGAGTAAACGTTACAATAATATAATAGAGTAGATCATTGGCTTTTACAGGATTTTTGTTCTGTATAATTTGGATCTCCGAATCAAAAGTTATTGCACATTTTGTAAAGACCCATTAAATCTTAGTGGTCCGATTCGTTAATCTGTAAGGATTCACCTCAGGTGGCGTCATTGTGCACACGTTGAATGGAAATTGCTAAAAACATCAAAAGATTAGGATAAGCATCCCTCAAACCCATTTCATGACATAAGGACTAAATTGAATGATGATCTGTTGATATTAAGGAGGTTCTTGCGTCTGGTTTTAGTCAACCTGTTACGTCTTCTTGATGGGCCAGATGAGTCATTAACTTACTTGAGTTCTTAAACTCCATTGGCTTCAGTTTTCTTTCGTGGTTTCGATTAAAGACTTATTATTGGTTGATATATTTCATTAGAATACCCTTTTTAGAATCTTTTAGTAGAAATTTTATCCTAAACTACCAAATTATCACACCAGAAGTAACAAATTCAAGGAATATGAGAGTATCAGGAGGATCCGTACTTTATTTGAAAAATCTGACCTATTTAAGTTAGAAATGAACTTAAAATATCACTTAATCTTAAGTACAGTTCAGGTAAGATTGGTTTGGATTGATTGTGCTGTACTTGGCTGCAGAATTCTCTTCATTTCAAGTTTGTATTTCTTTAGCTTGAAGTCTAAACTTACAAATCGCACCAAAGTAGATTTAAAGGGCTTTCTTAACACTTAAGTGCATAAGGGGGGTCCATATGGACCCTGGATTTCGTTTTTCGCGAAAAGCGCAAAAACGCAGCATAACTCGATAAAGCTGTTTTATGTAATTGTCAAGGTAGGGGTTGTGCATGTTTTGGTGCAAAAAAATTTAAATCGGTCGCGTCGTTTTTGAGATAATTTGCATAAACTAGTAAAATGATGGCGCTGTTCAAATTTTGTTTTGTCCTTAAAACCGAAAGGAAACAACTTTTTCAAATTTTTATTTCAGCAATGTATTTGTAATTATAATCTGCTATTATGAGCACATTTTCATTGACAAATTCCTTTGGGAAAGCAGATTTCCAATTTTTGGCGGGAAATTTTTCGGAAAAATGAAATTTGACACGAATTGTAAATCTGGCCGCCATTTTGAAACGGAATGATGGATTTTATTTATTTTTTTTCATATTATTTTAATTATCACTGTGTACAGTTTTAAAGATAAATAATGTGGATAACATTGTTTTTAAAGCAATCAAAAACAAGGGTCCATATGGCCCCCCCCCCCCCTTGTGCACTAACGGGATTCTAAAACACCTTAGATGCACTTAAGTGTTAACTTCTACATATCTTTAGACTGGAATGATAAAATGGAACGGGAGTAAAAGCATGTTGTAGAGTAGTTACTCTACTTTTGAAAAACATATATTAGTATGATTTAGTCTTTTGGTAACTATTTTTTAATATTTATTATTTGCTTGGGATAATCTGTATATTCGCTCTATCCCAGCCACTTCACAATGAAAGCTAAATAAGAACAAGAAAATATACATCATGTTTATACTTGAGATTAGGTCCGGATAAGTTTTACTCTAGTAGTGTAGTTTCAATCTCTGGGGTGAGAGCAATATTATAGTACTATCCCTCATTTTGTACAAGTTACTGGTTTAGATTTGAATGATCATGTACATGGACGAATAAAAATATTTTGACACATTTTGGAGTCCTATGTGATTTCAATAAAACCAGCAGTGACTCGTTAAATTGAGGGTTAGCACTATATTGCCCGACGTCTTGCACATTACAATTTCTAATTTTCTAGAAACACTAGATGCCAAAGTATTTTTCGATTTCAAAATGCTAGATCTAAGAGTACTTGATGCAAGAATTATGAATTCAGTGATTTCAGAAAAAAAAACAGTGTTTCTAAATGATCAACGGCGCTGAATAAAATTCAGGGGCAATATAATGCTAATCCAAAGTGTCTGATTTTCAGCCACCCTTAGGCCTTTGAACGGCTAGATAAGTGGCGTAACTTTGGTAGCGGGTGCCCGTGGGCAGTTTTATAAAGG
>JXSR01S022872.1:2357-14744 GCA_000969725.1 Ophiothrix spiculata
TAGCATGATTGAAAAGTGTCATTAACGTTGTTTTTATTCATGAGTTTTTAACATATCAAAATGTCTTTTCTGATTCAAATCATGTTCACTCTAATATGTCTCGTTTTGGTAACTATATATAAGGCCGAGTAAAAAAACAAACATGTTTCTCGTCCCCTCCCGCATCGTTTTTTAAGGATTTTGAAAAACATTTTTTATTTTTTGTATTTCATGCATAACTTATTTGTAAAAAGGTTTGAAAAGTTTTAAGTCTATGCAATAGATTTGATTCAGTTCAATACGTATTTTTAAGCATATTTTGTTTTGATCATCCCTCCAATATGTCCAAAACTCAAAAATATAAAAGGCCTCCTCATCCTCCAATAACACATCTGGTATCAATACACTGGGTGAGAATGGGCCATTAATGGGCGATTTTGCATTGCCATTGAAATAGAAAATAAAAAATAAAAAGTACCTCTTCCTCCTTTTTTTCAAAAACCCGGACGAAAAAACATGTTTTATTTTTTACTTGGCCTAATATTGACACTTTTTGAAAGGTGATTAAGATTTTTTTACCATATTTCAGAAACAAATGAGAGAATTTCTTATTTTCACATCGATACAATGACCTGTCCAATTTCAATCAGTTACACATTGGAGTAGGAGGGTGGTCGTGGCAACTATTGCATGGTTGCCGTTCTTATCGTATACGATCCCCGGCTGCGTCGATGTGACTCATGTCCTATACTGCCTCTATAAGAAACATCGTGGGAAAATACAACTTCCGGGATCGTTTTGGATTGCCGCTAAAATTATATTGCTAATCGGTAAAAAATATGATAACATATATAAAAAGTGGGGGTCACGCGTGAACCCCAGCGGATTTAGGATAACATAAGTATGCTAATTACGATAAGAACACTTTTGTAGTTTTTTGAGGAGAGGTAAAAATATGATCTTTGTAATCATTTTCTTCAATACGTGAGTCACGTGACCCAATAGAAATACACGGAGATCGTTCCCTAAATTTGCGTTTTGGAAATCCCTCATCCCTAAATCTAGGATCTTCTATAAATCGTGTCCGCCACCGCCTGTATATATAGACCCTATAATGGCCCAGTAAATGAAAAAACCTGAACGTATTTTCTTCTTAGCGTATAATTTGCTATATTTGCAAGCAATACAGCTAAATTTAGCAAACAAAGTTAGACCAAACAAACACAATTTAATTAAAAAAATAATAATTCCGGATGATGCACAATGAAACTATTTCGTTCAAGTTTATCCAAGTTACTTAATATATGTTCCAAGAATTACAACGCCAATGACCATGACTAGAACAAAGAGTGAATAATATTTTTAGGAACATGTGACAAATGGACCCACAATGATCAGGAAATGAGATTCGATAAGAATTGTTCTTTGAATATGACTTACTTTTGTTTTTACTTCATTTGTGGTAAAGTTCCAAAGATATGAGGGTTTGTTTCGCAATTTGCCTAGGTCCTATTGTTAATTCTTTGCAAAATAATCACGTGCTTCTTGAAGTTTTCTCTAAATTTGACCAACGTTTGATTTTACTCTATTTGTGGTAAAGCTATATACATAGATATAGGGTCTATATTAAGTTTTGTTTTGCAATATAGGCCTAAGGCTAAAATAATGATTTAAAAATAGACAGTTTACGAATACGACCGACTTTTCTTTAGGCCTATACTCTATTTGTGGTATAGGCCTAAGCTACAAATATGAGGTTTCGTTTGAATAGTTTTTGTTATTTTACAGGAGTTTTTTAAACATACATTACAGTGCACTTGAGATTACTCCTACACTGAGAGAGGCTAATCTGCAGTGTAGGCCATCTTTGCCATGATTTATGTTGTTTATGTCATTTCATATTTATGCTTTCTGTCTTTGCTGTTGCCCTATGGGAGTGACTGTCAATACACTTGGACTATACTTAGGTGTCAAGGTTTCGGTTCATTCGTGTGTTACTAATGAAGAAGGAAAAAAATCGAAAATCATTAGCACTGTCTGGATAAAGGTGAAATCAAATCGATGGATCCCTTGAGATTTGAATGCATAATGTCTATTATAGTTGCAACCTTCTCTGCAATATCTCTAGAGTAAAGGCTAAACAATACTATTTTTGAGGGTTACCAAATTAATGTATATATAGGTCTAATTTTGGCACAAGTATCCGTGTCAAATAAAACATGTTCCATAATGCCATTGTGTACAACACTTGGTCAATATCTTCTTTGCTTACTTTCAATTTTGCAAAAAATCTAGATCGAAGCAACATAAAGGGGTAATTCATGATCCACTTTTCACCCTCAAGGTCACCTCTTTCAAAATTGAGTTTCTTAGCTTATAAGAATCCTCAACTGGTATATGATACGATCCCCAAACCCTTCTGTCATATGTACTTGCATTTTCGAGAAAAGTGAGGAAATGTGTCATTTTCTAATTTTTGTCCGGGCCCCGACAGTAATAACAACACAGTAGCCTAGATGCGGATTTTCAAAATGCTGAACATCTTGTAACTTTGAAACGAAGGGTCGGAATCAATTGAAATTTTCAGTGTAGGCTATATTTATGTTGTACTCTTCTTTTTATTTAGCTAGAAAAGAAGCAATTTTTTTTGTCACATCAAAATCATGAATTGCACCTTTAATCAGAACTAAAATGCATTATATTCGTCTCCATAATATAGGCCTATATGAAATGGTAATACGTTTTCTGAAATGTATATGTCAGACACCACTATCAAAGTGAATTCATGCTCTATTTACATATCCATTGTTGTATCACGAGGTCATCTATAATAATAAATTAAAAATTCCCGATAAATATGGGACAACTGAATGCAGCTATCTATCTATCTATCTATCATGTCAACCAGATGGCAATGGGACAATACTTCTCGCAGTGAATTCATTTCTGATAAATATCAATTGGAGTTATTTTGAACCGTCTTAACTGAATCCCCTGGGGAGGGGCACTCGTACCCGCACTCACATATGAAAGTGACTACCTGCTATCAGCTTTCGAAATAAAACCCTGGCAAAAGGTGACAAACATGTTGTAAAATAGGGGGTATTCCCCGGGGGTTATTCGGTGTAGATGGTGATAAAACTGGGTCATTCGGAGCTATCCGTTGAAAAAATGATAAAATGGAATCATTCAGTGTTTTTGGAATAAATAGTCCAATTATGAAAAGCAATTGTTGATTAAATTATTTTGTACTACTGTAAGCCTATTACTGGTCAAATTGAGCCAAAAAGAAGGTCATTCCGTGTAGATTCTTGAAAATCAGGGATGAGATACACAATAAAAACAAGGTTGGACGTCAAAAAATAGGGGATCAATAAGTGACACCTCAATCAAATAGGGGGACATCGGGTGCATGTGAGCGCAGTGAAAAGGGGGTCTATCGACAGGAGCACGACGCATGCCAATTGATGGGAGTGCTCCTCCCCCGAGCTAGGCTGCATCCAACGCCTGCTGAGGATGGTATGATGATGGATGCGAGGAGAAATAGATGCTTGCGATCAGGAGATGGAATACCGGACTAATGCAAGAACACCTACCGATCCATATGAATCATATCATCACTATACTATGGTCAATCACGCGGAGATGCATTTTCTGTACGCATATATTCGAGCTACATCGTCATCTCTGTATACATTTTCATTCAGATTTTTCCCCGTGGTGTGGTGTCTAATACTATACACATCAGTACGCACTTAAACTTGAAAATGTAGCCTAAAGCAGGGGGAAAATAGTTTAGATCCATTCAGCATGAGGTGGAAAATTTAGACTGGAGATTTCAAGAATACCAAAAAATTTACACGATGGTAAGAAAAATGACACCACTAGAAAATCCTGAATGAAAATGCCTACGGTACAAAAATGATGGGCGTATCTAGCGTTTTACAAATCCATTTTCAATTTTTTATGACTAAAATACTGAGAACTTTCACATACTTGAGAATGCAGGACACGTATCTTGCTGTAAACCGAGGCAAATTGTATTGTCATCAAGTTCTTGTCTAATTCAACACATGAAACTTATTACTACATGTATATGGCTATGCGTTTTAACCTCGCCGAATTTTCGTTACAAGCCATATTTTGCTTCGCGTGATATGTGTTAGCCTTCTTTCTGTCATATCTCAACAACTAAACCCCCCATGGTGGTAAAAGTATACATTTCCTGAAAGGAAATTTAACAAGGAATCCAATAATGCAATAAAAAACAGTGTGAGATGTAAGGTTCTAATGTAGTGTTCCTTCAAGCGATAAAAAAGTTGAACAAAAAGTGATACCGAGAAATCATATCAATTTTTTTTCTCTGATTCCCCTACCTCTAATTGTTTTTATAAAGCTCAATGTATCAGTTTCATAGCAATATATAATTGTCTGAGGTAAATATCTGGATAAAAATGGAATTATCAACCAAAATTTTAATAAATCTGTTCACATTTGAAAAAAAATTCTCTGAGGAACATCTATAGTATTAATACATTTGTACATTACATCTGATATTGTTCTTTACTGCATTTTTGAATTTCTTGTTAAATTTTCTTTCAGAAAATGTATACTTTTACTATTGGGCAGTTCCGTAGTTGCGGACGTACACTTCATAGACTTTGAGGAGCTAGAGCTTCCAAATGAAGAAGTCTTGGGAATTTAAAATATGTGTATTTGAAATATCTCTGATAGAAGCACAAAACCTGAAAATTTCATTCCAATACCATTCTTAGTTTGCGAGGCAGGTCATGACAAACCACCGTTGCGGACGTACTCACAGAAATTGCACTTTCTGGACTCTCTGTGTTTCAGTCAAAATTGCTATGAAGTGTGCAGACATTTGGTTGAAACTAATACAGTTTTGTTTGTAAGAAGGACCAAACTAAAGAATGCTAGCAAAGAAAAAAATCAGAACTTAAATGTTGAGTTATAATTTCACAATGTTCGACCGTTGCGGACGTACATTTTTTGCGTTGCGGACGTGCTCTATGAAAATTTCAATATGTACGTCCGCAACAAGTTGCATCCAATATTGCTTAATAATAAACATGGATTCAGAAAGGGGCAAAGTTCTAAATCAAAGGAGTTTATATCAAATTAAAATATTTGCAAAGTTAATTTGTTTCAAACAACAAGAAAAAGTAGAACAGGGTGGCTGAAAGTAGCATTTTTTGAAATGTACGTCCGCAACATGCCATTTTTGACATTTTGTCTATATCTTGTAAAACCTGATTCTAAAGCAAATTTAAATATCGATTCATTTGACTATATGCTATAACCTTTAATTTGAGACATAAATGGCGTAATTTGAACGATGTTTAATTTTTGACGATTTTGAAAAATGGTTGACCTAATTACGGAATAACCCTATTATTGGGGCTATAATTATTGAGATATGCTTAAAAGAAAATGGATACATAACGCGCTAAACAAAATATGGCATGCTACTGTATAGTTGGCTATGTAAAAGGTATCAAGGCGATCAACTTGGTACGGTTAATTTTTGGCCTACAGCAGTGTATTATTTTAGGTATTTTACAATATTAACATAAAAATAATACTGTCAGCTCTATTGATACCAAATTTGTTGAGAAACATTGATTTTTAAAGAAAATATCAACATATTTGCATGAATTTTTTAAACATATCACAGGCACTCTTCTTGTCCAAATTTGAATGTCTGACATGGGCAAAGGTATAGGCCCTATACATCAGACAATCTAAAATTGCTGGAGAAAATGCTGGGTGAGAATTTGAACATGTCCAGTGCCCCCTGAAGCAACAACCATTTCATTTATCGACAGTTAATAGGTTAACCGTTTGCAACAGACTTCTGAAGTTGATAAATTGAGTGAATTTTGATGTCTTGTGAGAATGACATTGGCTGAAATTCGATTAAATATTAAAGCCCTTGTTCTATTCCCAAAAAGCATCGAAATCAACCATGGTATAGGTATTCGCGGTACAGATTAAAACTTATATGCAAATAAGGCTCAGGCATACATGAACGTATGGGCCTAACGTACGCGTAACGGTCACTCTTTCGGCCATGTAGGCCTATTATCGATTACAATTAAACAGTGTAAGTTAGGCGTACGTTTGGGCCATATACGTTGATGTGTAACCGAGTCATAAGAAACTCTTTATAGTTTTCCGAAACGTTGAACGTAAACTTCCATTTTATAAGCATGGTCTTCTGTGTCAAAATGGGTTGCATGATACACACGACGTCTTATACGCAAAACGTTTGTACTAATTGAACGTTTTAGAAAACTAAAAGAGCCTCTAAATGTACACTATTAAAAGTAAAACTAACAAGTAAGGTTAAGTAAAGTTAACATCGACGTGACGGTATGGGAAAACATTGATTTGTGCATGCATCATGTCTTGCACATTCGTTAACCATTACTAACATGATGTATGCTAAAACAAGTCAATGTCAATAATGTGATCAGAATGAAATCTAAATTTGGATATAATCAATTTGGACAGAAAAGATTTAGCTAAATTGTATCAATTTTTAAAAGACTATATGTGTGGTGCTCTGGCATAATGAGCGGAAAGTCGCGATTTTCAAAATTCAGTTTATGTCGTATTTTAAATCTCCATCATCTCAGCTTTCCAATGATATATAATATGTCATACTTTCTTTCTACAATTTTCATTTAGAGATAGAAATACAAGACAGTCCACTCAAAATCTGGCAGTAAAAAATTGTCGCAAATCAATTCTAAAGTTACTGATCAGTGATTACTATAGTGTATTATAGCAAAACGCGATCAATTACCTGTGATTAATTGTACTTCCCGGTATAATTGACCTTCAAAACGTGAAGTATAGATTAACAATATTGTACTAATGCGCTTTATGTCAAAAAACGAAATTTGATCTTTTCACCATATTTTTTCTTTAGCAGCCATTTATTCAAAATCTTCAATCGCGACTTTCCGCTCATTTTGCCAGAGCACCACACATATGTTTTAGTATTTGGCACGTATAAGAACAAACATGCAAAAGGTCTAGAACTGGTCTAAACGCAATTTTTCTCAAATTATGAAGCTCTTGGAGATAAGTTAATTCATATCAAAAGAGAAACAATTTTATCAATAAATAATTTTGTTTACCCATCACATGTGTAGAAACAAGATCTTTTTAAGATTTTAAAATAAAAACACTTTTTCAACCATTTTTTGTCGCCGGCGACAACAAATACAGCTGGTAAATGATTTTCATTTTTCTCCTCTGTTACACAAATTCAGCGGAAACTACTGGTATGGACTCTGGAGTAGGATATGTTGGTATAAATAATCATGTACTATCATACATGTGAAAATATGTACATGTAGTCAGAAAATCAGCGGACATGATCTAGGCCAGTCCCTTTAAACCAATTTCTTCAAACTGTAATAATTGCCCATACCGACACACTAAACAAAACTGAAGCTTGGAGACTTTTCTGCAACTTGTGTGCCCTTTCAATAAATTACGTAGTCATTGTCAAGGTTACGTAAAGTTAAACGGGAAAACAACTGTTGTTTATGGGTTACATAAAGTTAAAGCGGGAAAACAAATGACGAAATCATAGCCTTTGGTATTTAATTGCTTAGCCAGATCTGAGCACTATAGTATTCCCAGGGTTCTATTCTGAACTTCATAAGGCCAAATAAAAATAATTATTTGTTTCCTGTAACATGCTTTGAAAACATTGAGAAGGAAGGAAGGGGACACATTTTATTTTAGTAAAAAATTGTATGCTTTCAAAATATTGGGATTGAAGGAAGGAAAAATATTTTATTTTTTCCAAAAATTATATTGCTTACAAAGACATCAGATATGTACTTTTAAACACAATTTTTGGATGACATATATGACAAGCTTTATTGAAAACATAAGTTTCATAAATTAAGTTGCGTTTAGAAGATTCTCTGTGTACATTTTCAGGATATCTGAATACATATGAAAGACGACGTGGTGGACGTCATCAGTTCTCAAAAAAATTGCTGTAAGGAGGCCATCTCCCGACATATATATATCAAGGGAAAACTGAGGCGGTAAAGAAATATTTTACTTTTTCAGAAAACTGATAAAATATGCATTTTTTGGGAAAGGTTACCGGAAACAAACATAATATTTTACTTGGCCTAAGGATACATGCATAAAGCTAGCTGAAAACTGAACAGGAAGCCAATAAATGATATCATACTCGCAGTGCAAGCATGTTCCTTCCGCCTTTCTGAGTTGTGACTTAAGTTAAGGAGAGTCTTGTTTACAAATAAACCTGCACTGAACACATAAATATATACTAATTCAGAAATTCACTGAACACTTTTTGTTTTAATTGGCAAAAACACATCTTGAATATAAGAACAATTAACGTAGTACATTGTTTTTAATAATGTAATTAAGTTGTAACGCAATTATATGGTAAAAATAAGTTTAGAAAATGTTTCTATTTGAACTTTATAATCATTGATAATGATCAGTTATAGTCAAATTGAGGTATAAATGCAACTTCCAACTTCAATTTAAATTGATAAAGATTAAACTTTCAATCGTTTTTGAACTTTCGACAATTTTCTTTTCATGATTTATAAACAAAGGTCACTAGTGATTGCTAGTGATATTTTAAACAGAAAGAATCATACACGAAATTATTTTTGCTTTTGTGCAATTATTTGTTCATAACGATTCAAAAAATTGAATCAAATAATATTGGGGTGTGGCATCAAATATTAAAACGTTAATTAACGTTACTGGCTCACATCACCACATAAACTCTATAAACGTTCTTTAAAACGTTTTGTTAGCAAGAAATTGTATATAGCATTTTATGCTTATTTAGGTTAAAACAATGATTTTGTTATGACCTCAGCAAATGGTCGTCCGTAGAAAACAAAAGTATGGCTCTAGTTTTCTCTTAACAAGGAAAAGCAACTTGAAAATAACAATGGCAAAGGACATTAGAAACGAAAATTAAAGAGCATGTACAAACAAAAGGGAACTTTCCAAGTTTCCATGTATAAAAATATGCAATGGGTCCCATTTGACATTTCTTTCCCTTAGTTCATTTGGACCACAATTCAAGGCAAATATTTTTGTTCACAATCAATCACCACAGAAGTACAACATATAAAATACCTTTCTGGTTAATATGTCATGCATACATCCGATGTATTCCTTTCCACAACAGATAAGAGAAGAAGCTAAACCCGTATAGTAATATTGAAAAAACAAGCGCACATCAGCCAAAGATATCTTAACTTGTTATACTTAGAGCAGTAAAAGTTACATGAGAAAAGCACATTATGTATAAAACTTCACAATTATTCCACAATAAGTTCCCGAGGTGCTTGTATCGTTTGGAGTTTGATATTATCATTAGTACCACAATCGCTTGTGTCAGAATTTGCATTCTGATTAAGAAGTGGGGCATCTTCTCTTTCAATCGCCAACTTTTCTGAGGAACTTTGACAATCTAATAATTTGCCATTTTGTGTTGCGGTTTGTACCGCAGTTTGTAACGGGGTTAGTTCATGCGGTTCTTGGTCTAATTCGGTATCATGTCCAGGGACTTCCTTGCCATTTGCAAGAGGCTTTTCCCCTTGCGTGTTTATATCAGAGTCTTCCTGCTCGCCAAGCTGCTTAGTATCAGCTTGTTTACATTCCGTGTCCTCTGAGATGTATAAATCTTCCAAGGGCTCTGGACTGTTTTCATATTGCTGTTCGGATGATGGTTCAATTTCTTTTAAATGCTCGATATTGTCACTTTCGTCGTTATTTAATTGTGAGTTTTGTTCCGAATCATATTTACCATTATCTAATGCTGATGGTCCGTTGAGTTGCTTTTCATCACTAATTTGAGGAGGATCAGATATTGATTCTGATTGTTTATTTTCCTCGCTAACTTCAGCAATATCATCTTGGGTTTTGACAAGTTTGACATACAGATCACTGTATCTTTTTGAGTCAATTGATGATTGCGTATCAGTAGATAATGTGTCCCTTGTGGTATAAGTCACTGCTGAACCATTATTGCGTGCGTTATGATTTGTAGTGTAACCCTGTTTAATTTGTGAATCGTGGCTCCCAAAAGAGCCGGTACATTGTCTATTCCATCGTGCACAAGATAGGATGGTTTTAAAGGCTCTTCTAAACTCGCGGTTCATGCAGGCATATACAAGAGGGTTTATCAGTGAGTTGAAATATCCGAGCCATAGAACTATAAGATACAAAGTATCATTTATTTTCCATTTAAAAAGTGGTCCAAATGTAAACATTGTAAAATATGGAACCCAACATACAACAAATGAGCCCATGACGACGGCAATGATTTTGACTGCTTTATGTTCATCTACCACATTTTTCTTGTGGTTATTGTTCCAATTTTCAGCCTGTTCTTGTGAAGTTGATCCCCTCATTGATGGAGCAGGCACCACCATTGTGCTCTTTATGGACTTTGCCTGCTGATATGCGATAGTTACAATTCGAGCATAGAATAGTAACATCAAAGCTAATGGTATAAAAAATAAGACAAATCCATCGAACATGCCGTAACCCATGTTCCAAGTTAGTATACACTGTGATGGGTCCTCATAGTTTTGTACAGTACCATCCTGTGTATTCCATCCTAAATGAATTGGTAGAAAAGACACACCTAGTGAGACTATCCACACTACAATTATAGCAATCCACGCTTTCTTATGGTTCATCTTCCGCTGATAGAAATAGGGTCTTGTAATTGCAATATATCGTTCCAAACTTATCACTAACAAGTGTAAGATTGATGAGGTACAAAACATAACATCACATGAGATGTAAATATTACAGAAAATCACACTAAATGGCCACTCGGATGTTATGGTATAGATTGCACTCCATGGTAAAACCGTAATTCCTAAAAACAAATCTGCGATTGCTAGCGAGACTAGAAAAGTGTAGGTAACAGTTCGCAACCGGGTGCTAACTAAAGGCGATAAGACAACTAAAACATTACCTCCAATTGTTAAGATAATCATAAGACTCAAAACCGTGGCTATCAAGGCTATTTTCCATGGTTGATTGTGAGCAACCTCCACCTCTTCCGTACCAAGTTCTGTCCCGTTTTCGGAAGCAAATGTCGTTATTAATTCCTCTATTATAACGGTCCCGATAATAGTAGTTGGTATATTTCCATCTGCAAGATCTGCTTGAGAAATTGTAGCATCATTTGCAACTTCCCCAACACTATTCTGAGCTGTATTATCTCCAAGTTTTGATGAGGTCAAATTCGACTCAAGTCCAGCCATCTCTATTTTTTCGCTGACCCAAACACTCCGGGTAAAAACAACAAAGGAAGTCACTGATTGGAGGTCCCACAATATGGTAAAGTGTACATATCAGCTAGTGTAGCATAGACAGACTGGAGTTCATTGTGGACGAAGCTTTATCCAGCAGCAATGGGCTGCTATATGAGCTGTACCCAAACATTATTTAGTACGTATGCAATAGCAATAGTAGAGATATCATTATGTTTCCAACTTTGTTGTTCCTGCTACTGCTTTCCACATCGGAGCTTTAAGCTTAACTTCACATGTGTACACAATGCACAGTCAACAGCTACCAGTCTCTAGCTGGAATTATGCGATAAATGCATTGAGCAAACAGCCTTGACTGTATGTGGTGTGTGTATTCATTTAACAGTGTGTTACAAGTCACCGTTTCGGATCACGTGATTTGAAAGCTTCTGTGAGTGGTAGATAGTTTGCAGTGTACGCCAATGCTGCCATCATTTGATTACATGCCCATTCATCAAACTCATTAAAGGCACTCTAGTCGAGTTGCTTGTTTTGTGACCATTCACTGCCGGAGTATCCATACATCGATCACGCATTTTAGATTGACACCACGATCGAAGGGGAAATAATCTACGAAATAAAAAACCAAACAAAAGTATACATGTATATAATAATGCTGGCACCGTTGCGAAATGATGTGGTTACTGGGGAGTTTACAACGATTCATGCGTTCACGCACTGGAGTTTGCAACGCAAAGCATGGGGCGGGGTCGCACTTGCACCGAAGTTGCGCGTCTATATGGAGCGAGGGGGCCCAGGCTATGGGGAATCCTCAAGAGAATTCAGAATTGTCCTTTAATTAAATTTAATTAAATTTCAAATGTGAAAAAAAAAAATAACATGATCAACAAAGCAATACCGTACCTTTTCAAGCATGCATTTTTTTTTTAAATCTTAAGTTTCTGTATTTTTTATACATAGAAATTAACAAATCAATAACAAATCAATTGAATCACACATTTTATTATGTAGCCTAGGTCCTACTCCTAGGTCTATTTTCAATTATTTTAAAGCATTTGTTGTGGGCAATAAA
>JXSR01S022874.1:19808-30740 GCA_000969725.1 Ophiothrix spiculata
ATGTGTACTAAACTACTTTACTATTCTAAGAAATATTTGATAAATGCTATGGGGAAATAATTCTATCATTAGAATAATGACAAGTAATAATAATTTTTTATTCTTATTTCATCCAGATTCTCAAACAATATAGCAACAACCAAAACAAACAAAACTTGATACGCCAAAATGCTAAACACGTCCTCTCTTCCTTTCCTACATATGTGGATCGTCATATCGAAAGGTACCTGAATACCGGCATAGTACATTACTATATACATATGCATGCATGCTTAATGCAAATTACGCTATTTGTAGGCTGGCAGCTAGCTAGGGTTGGGTAATGCATGCATATGCATATACAATACGCCATGCTTTTAGGATTCACGTAATTCTTGGATATATGCACTATCTCTACTTTGACAATGCAGGTAAGCTTATACACTCTACCTTAGCTAAAAGCTCTCTACTATGATAACCAACCAACATTATGAAGCTACTGTGAGTGTGAAAACAAAAAGATATGAAGGCATTTTGTATGATCAATGTATACCACAAATTAACCTCAAATATTATTATAAACTTACATGAAATCAAGAGAAGGCAGCCAATGAAAGCATGTGCAGTATTAATGATAGATAAAAATGTTTGGAAAAAGATATATGATCATTATGCAAATTATGTGACATGAATTTTAAATATGGTATCATGCATTAAGTAAATTATCATGCAACCAAACACCCAAAGCCATATGCTCCCAAAGAGCCATTCTCACTGTGATATTTGCTTGGATGGTATCAATTTGCTATATTGACTGTATCATTTGAGAATTGGTTTAAAACACATCTATCTGTTGCCCCATGCTAATTTTGTTTTTTCATTTGAAAGTGGCTGCCAGTAGACGATTATCGGATAAGATTTCCAAATTCAAAAATTTTGCAATAAAAAAAAGATATACTTTTAAGTCATATATATATCGGGAAAATCTGCATATGCAGAATTAACTCGGTCACAAAATAAAGCATGTGCTTTTACAGTATCAATTTTCTTTGACTAAAAAACTCTTCATACTCTTTTCTATCTTTATTATCATTTTTGTTTGGTGGGGGGGGGGCCCTTAATTGCACACCCATCAATATGGTCCATCAATTTTTGAATGGAAAACACAACATTTTACTACAACTAGGCACCAAAAATCAAAGGTTACATTGACCTTTACACATACAAGACCACCTCCATGAGGTCCCCCTATATGGCTTGAAATTTCTAAGGTCATGCTATTGTTTTAACACTAACACGTCACAGTCCAACAAAATCCAACAAGCTGAAATCAAGAAATTCGCATAAGTCAAAATACGTCACAGACAGGGGATGCAGATGGGCAGGAAATGGCTGCCATGGCAGGCCATACTCGGTGGCTTGCCAAAAGTGGACATAGGATCGGGATGCCAGAGGTCGGGGTTCAAATCCCAGGGGGACGGGAAATTTTTGTATTGACATATTCGGACTTAGATAATTTTTAAGAGTTTGGTAGTTAGGGTTAATGAAAGTTAATTAGGGTATTGTCCACAAGATAAGCAGGATGGAAGGGGTATCTGGATTGACAATTCCAGGGCCACGACATTGTACACTTATCAAACTTAATCGGGACATTGTCCTTCAGACTTAACACCCCTTGCTGGTAGGCAATTATCTTCAGTTACAGTTAATGACGATGAAAGTGTACTCTAATTCAACTGATTCCTAATTCTTAATAGAAATTTACTCACTGGAGTAAACATTAGCTGAAACAAACAAACATACCTCCAGGAAGAGAATCTTGATACAAAAGAGCTGTGAGTCTAGACGTAACCTCTCCATCAGATGTCGCCAGGTATAAACTTGGCTCGATGACCGCTGTGTTGGGATTGGCACGGTCAGCGTTATCAAAGGATATCAGCTGATATAGGACAACACCAAGGATAACGTATAAACATGGAAAGATGATGCGGAAAAGAAACACCTACGAGATGAAGGAGATAAAAAATAGAGGGATTACTTAATATTTGCATACAATTTCTTATAAGCATTTTGCACATTAAACTATATTATGTCAAAATTGTGCTCAAGGCTACATGTGGGGTGCTCTGGCAAAATGAGAGGAAAGTCACAATTTTCAAAATTGAGTTTATTACATATTTGAAATTTTCATATACTCAGCTTTAAACTGATATATAATATTCCATACTGTCCATTTTTCATAAATAATTTAATCTATGCGACCATTTAAGGTGATTCAGAAAATAAGAATTGTCAGAAATCAACGTTAGGTATAAGCACTATGCCCCATTGAGTATGATAACTAATTACCAGCCTACACAGAGAAACACCAATGATGTTGTCAGGGAAAAACCATAACAACATTATGTCTAGTTATGCAATACACTTGAAACTTGGCACACATGATGTTTAAACTATATGCAATATTTTATGCGAATATTTTATTCTATAAACATCTTCATAATCCGCAATTTCCAAAAGTTAACAATGATTTTATCACTGAACCAAACCAATCTTATAGTGCAAGTTGTACAGAACGTTTAGAATCTTGTTGATAAAAACCATTAGAATTAATAATATTTTCTGGTACTATATGTTGCCAAAATTTTACATATAGTTGAAAGAATCTCTATAGATGTGATTCCCATCAAAATACAAAAATTAAATATTTTACCCATATTTCACTTCAGTAGCTGTTTTTTCAAAATAATCAAGTGCAACTTTTCTCTCATTTTGCTAGAGCACCATTCAAATCATTAAAGCACTTATTTGGAAACATAATACTTGGTCCATAGTCCATGCACAAAAACCAATATGAAACAAAGTTGCTGAAATAAGTTTTTAGTTATTCTGTATAAAAAATCGACACCCCAAAATATCAAAATATGGACATTTGGTTAAAAAATCATTATATGAAAATTACATTTTTAAATCAATACACAGAAATGTGTAATATACTTTACCAAATATAAAAACCCATATAGAAATGCTCTGAAGTGATGGGTTGACACTATCATCAATACACACATTTGATCAAAAAATGTCATGGTTAAGGCACATGGGTGCTAACAAACCCGCGAGAGTAATATGTGACCCGTCATATCGAAAGGTACCTTAAGGCTCCCAAAATTGAAATTAAATTTTTGGTCTCATCTAAAAGAATATATTTTTTGGCATTAACTTACAATAGGCATCCTGACTATAAACAGGTATTGTATGTATGCGACAGCTTTAATTTGTGCCCATGATGTTGGTTCCATAGGCTTTGATGCAATCACAGTGGAATCAAGCGGGGATTCATTCATGTCAACTGTTGCGTGATGGTTGGCGCCCTCATCTGTCACCATGCCAGCATTATGATACGAAGATGTGTCATCTGGAAGAAAGAGAAAGTAAATGTGTTAAAATGCGAGAATGAATCAATGTCATTTTCTTAAATCTATATATCCAGTCAAGTTAGCTGAATCATGCTATAGTATACAAATATTGACTGCTTTGAGGGGCATGGTTTAAATTATTTTCCCGAGTTGATCTCAAAACCATGAATATGCCCGAAGCAAAGCTAAGGGCATATTCATGGTTTTGAGATCACCGAGGGGAAATAATTTAAACCATGCCCCGAACAAAAAGCAGTCAATATTCGTTTTATATACCGAATATATATAAATTTTTGTCATCTGGTTTGTTAAAAGAACCAAAATGATTTACGATATATATGTTTCTCCTTTCAATGCTGAACGCGCCGTATTGTGCGCAAAATGTATTGAGCGGGCCAAGTGAAAAATATGCCCCGGGCCTAGTTAAATCCAAGCCCGCACTTTTAACCAATCAGAGGACAGGAATCTCTATATGAGGTATATAATGATGATGGTCCCACGGTGGTATCAAACATGAACTTCTCTTGGACAATTTTATTGCCTCATGAAAACTTGTACGGAACTTAGGGAGCTGATCCTGATTCCTCCAGGATGTGGAATGATGCATTCATAGATTTACAGGGGAGATGCCAGGCTTTGTATACCAGCCCGTGTTATGGTGTCGTCAGCCATGGAGCTCAAATTGGGGGTATTTGGGTCCACTCGGTTCCCGCAAAAATCAACTCCTGAGTGCCTAGACTTGGTTACACGTAGATACAACCTGCGCAAATAATACTTTACGCGAATTAGTCGCCAACCTGCGTGCAAAGCATGTGTGTGTGTTTCAATGTTCGCGCATTATGACAAGGTGCGATGCATCCTCGGCAAGCCAAGCTATCGGCTATCGGCAAAAACCAGAATACCCGAATACCCCCAATTTTGTCTCCATGTCGGAATAAAATGGTGCCCTGCCTTGTATCTCCCCTTTAAATCTATGGATGCATTAGAGTTGAATGGAGCCTACTTGGGCCACAGAGGTTAAAAGAAAGAAAGAAGGATTTCTTTGGGCAAATCATTCAAGGATGACCCAACAAAGCCTCTAATGAAACCTATTTCCATCTAAGATCTTTCATTAATCAGTTTTAGATGCAGGAGGAAGACCGCACCGCAGTACTCGGAGAAGAACCAGCGGAAGCGAGCACGGACTGAAAACCAAAAACACATACAGCGCCAGGAATGGGAATCGAACCCAGGATTTATTGGTGCAAAGTGAGGGAAGTACTACTGCGCTAACTTGCTTCCCCGATTTAAACTGACCATCCGCACAGTATGCTGGTATACTGCTGAGGTCAAGTGGAAAACAAAATCTGGAAGACATAGTGTACAAGTTTGTTCAAGTATCTCATGCCCATAGATTTAAATAGGAAATTGAAAATTAGGCAACCATGTTGACATCGCCATGGAGACCAATTTGGAGCAATCAGATAAGATTACGACATTGACTTGAAACCCTAAATATGTTTACAAAGCAATAATAAGTTGGCATTAAGAAACAACACAAGCCAGAAGACAAAATGCATGATTTCTGGAAGCAGCCTATAATACTCCAAAATTAATTGAGCACCATGGCATTTCAACAATATATATAAGGTAGTATATGGAGATTTGAAATCTCCTTTGCAAATACTGTAAACGCCAATATTTTTGCGCTCAGTAATTTTCACGCACGCCTAATATTTGAATCAATTTGTGTGTTTACATTTTCGCGCTCATGATATTTTTTACGTGCGGTAGTATAATACATGCCATTTTTCGTGCTACACTTCTTTTTCGCGCAAGGCGAGCTGAGCACCAAATATACCACTTAAATTATAGCATGTAAATGGTTCAATATGAAATTTTGCCAGGATGGTCCTCATGAACATTATGGTGCAAAACTGGTCTTGAGGACCAGTCAATGCAAAACTTGATTTGAGCTGGATGACATATTGTCTACGTGCAAAGCTTTTACATGCAGGTTAATTAAAATTATGATTGATTTAAATTAGACTAGTAAAACATTAATTGTCGGTTGTTCTGGCAAAATGAGTGGAAAGTAGCGAATGTAGATTTTGAATAAATGTATTTTAAAGTAAATATATGATGAAAAGGTCGAAATTTCGTTTTTTGACATAAATCTCATCCATGCATGCATGTTTAACTATACTTCGAGTTTCAAAGGTCAGTCATGCCGGGAAGTGCAACTATACACTATTATAGTAATCAGTGATTTTAAAATCGATTTGCAGCTAATTTTTATTGCCAGATTTTCAATGGACTAGTCTTGTTTTTTGATCTCTAAATGGAGAATGGAGAATGAAAGTGTGTCATATTATATATCATAGGAAAGCTGAGATTATAGAGAATTAAAATATATCATAAACTTAATTTTAAAATTTGTGACTTTCCGCTTATTTTCTGAAATTTGAAGCTGAAATCACTTTAGTAGTAATCTTTCCAGGTTTGTCGGAAGGGAAATAAAGGTGGTACAGGTACTGGTAAGTGGTGAGGCCTGTATCCCTTTAGTAAATCAAAAATAGAAAACCACTTAAGCCCCAGAAGACGGTATAATGATGTGAGTATTGACACTATGGGACTATAATAAAGGCATTATATTACATGCAAACTAAATTTATTTATTCAGTTTTTTCTTTTGTTTGGCTGAGAAGTGGTGCGGTGAAAGCTATACTTATCTACGTGGTTCCAACGTCCCTGAATCTTTCATTAAAAACTCAAAACTAAACGTGATGAAAATTATATCGTGCACCTCTATTTGCATGCAAATGATTGACACTACAGAGATTGAGTATGAACAGACCTCGTATCAAGTTACGTCCAAAATCCAGATATGTGTACTAAACTACTTTACTATTCTAAGAAATATTTGATAAATGCTATGGGGAAATAATTCTATCATTAGAATAATGACAAGTAATAATAATTTTTTATTCTTATTTCATCCAGATTCTCAAACAATATAGCAACAACCAAAACAAACAAAACTTGATACGCCAAAATGCTAAACACGTCCTCTCTTCCTTTCCTACATATGTGGATCGTCATATCGAAAGGTACCTGAATACCGGCATAGTACATTACTATATACATATGCATGCATGCTTAATGCAAATTACGCTATTTGTAGGCTGGCAGCTAGCTAGGGTTGGGTAATGCATGCATATGCATATACAATACGCCATGCTTTTAGGATTCACGTAATTCTTGGATATATGCACTATCTCTACTTTGACAATGCAGGTAAGCTTATACACTCTACCTTAGCTAAAAGCTCTCTACTATGATAACCAACCAACATTATGAAGCTACTGTGAGTGTGAAAACAAAAAGATATGAAGGCATTTTGTATGATCAATGTATACCACAAATTAACCTCAAATATTATTATAAACTTACATGAAATCAAGAGAAGGCAGCCAATGAAAGCATGTGCAGTATTAATGATAGATAAAAATGTTTGGAAAAAGATATATGATCATTATGCAAATTATGTGACATGAATTTTAAATATGGTATCATGCATTAAGTAAATTATCATGCAACCAAACACCCAAAGCCATATGCTCCCAAAGAGCCATTCTCACTGTGATATTTGCTTGGATGGTATCAATTTGCTATATTGACTGTATCATTTGAGAATTGGTTTAAAACACATCTATCTGTTGCCCCATGCTAATTTTGTTTTTTCATTTGAAAGTGGCTGCCAGTAGACGATTATCGGATAAGATTTCCAAATTCAAAAATTTTGCAATAAAAAAAAGATATACTTTTAAGTCATATATATATCGGGAAAATCTGCATATGCAGAATTAACTCGGTCACAAAATAAAGCATGTGCTTTTACAGTATCAATTTTGCAAAAAAAAAAATATCAAAACAAAAAGCATTTTGGTGCCATGTAATTAAATTTGCAGCAGACACAAGAATTTAATGTCATCTGTAAACTGTTCATATACATTGCTTATTTTTGAGGCTTGAGAAATAAGATGATTGTGGGTTTAACTAAATGTCTGGTTTTGAAGATCATATCAGATATTAATATGATGATAAAGATATTATTATATGATGCATTCCATATTATGCCTCTAAACTCTAGTCACTCTGCAGTTTGGTCAATTTGTTTTCCATTTTGTTCTGCACTTGTGTGCTTGGCCTACCTGAATAGCAAGGATATTGTCAGTTTGCAATGTCATAGCTTACAAGTTATCTTATTAGCAATAGTATGAGAGTGTAAACTACTTATTTACTGCTCATGAAAGCAATATTGAAAAACATTACTTGAGACAATTTGCATATCGCCCAAGACTGAAGGTGAAAG
Organism: Ophiothrix spiculata; assembly: GCA_000969725.1. Taxonomy (NCBI): domain Eukaryota; kingdom Metazoa; phylum Echinodermata; class Ophiuroidea; order Amphilepidida; family Ophiotrichidae; genus Ophiothrix; species Ophiothrix spiculata. Next base: position 27,558 of record JXSR01S022874.1, read on the forward strand.
GCAATATATAGTAGACTCATGGTCTTGAGAGCCTATAATTGACAAAACTGCAAAGCATTGAGGGTCAGGAAACACTTCAATACTCAAGACTGCCCAGATTTGCAGGTTATAGCTGCATGGAGTATGTATTCCGCAACCACCCCAACCAGCTATGAAAGGCACTTCTGGAATTGAAGTTAAAATGACAGCTGGAATTTCATGTGCCAGTACTGGAATCGGGTGCAAAATAGAATTTGAACTAATTTACAACTGGAATTTATGAAAATGCAAATGCCTTCCATAGCTTCCCCATAGACTTTATACTGGAATTTCAACAATTTGCTGTGCCTTCCATACCCTCCAACTGGAATTGAAAGCCAATTAAAATAACAGCTGGAATTGGAATCCTGAATTCCAACTGGAAGTGTCCTTTTCTGGACATGCCTTCAATAGGGGAGGGGGATGCGGAATACATCTGGAATAGCCCATTGTTCTGAACCAAAGCAACAACCACGATCTGCCAGTTCGGGTAGTCAACTGCCAATTGAAGTTTGATGTGATCCCTTAACTAAGTTCTAAGTAAGCATGATAATATGATCTAAAAATGAATCCTATTACCTAAATATTTGGTTACATGGTTCCTCAATGGAGATGTTTCATCATAGGATTCCTTCATTGATGGTGGTGAACCTAAACATTTATAATCAACCATACATGTTGAGGCTCATTTGATATATTTGACATATAACACCCTTTTTTGAGACACATGTCAACTAACTTTGCACTTAAAAATAATGTTTAAAATAATTAGAAAGTTAAAGGTACATCCCTAAATACCAGCCTCGAATTTTCAAGCGGTCAAAAATTTCCCATAGACCAAAGATTACACTTCCCACTGAAACTTTACATGTTTACAAGTTTCACACAATCAATTGACTTGAATATTTCAGAGTTATGTAACTGAATATTTTGGTGATAAAATGACATTTAAATCACATTTGCAATGTTGATACAAATGACTTTATGTAATGACAAAATTGCAAAGCATCATAAAAGTGTAAGCTAAATCTTTTGATTTGCTCAATTCATGGTCTCAGTGAGCATGACAGTATTACCTAAATATTTGGAAACATTTAGTGGCTGATTCTTCAATGGAGTTGATTCATCATACATGTTCTTCACTAATGACGGTGAACCTAAACATAATAACCATGTTAAGGCAAATTTGAAATGTTTGACATGATGACCTTTTTTGAGATTCGGAACAAGTAAAAGTGTATTCCATATCAAAATATAAAATTTTACATCAGAAATCCTAAATGCATAATCGAAAATAAAAACTTACGCTAATCACTTTTGTTTTGTTTTTCTTGGAGAAGGGAGTGGAGATTAAAATGTTTTCTAAGCCCAATTGTCAACATTACAGTACATTTAATATCTTTGAAAATTCTGACCACTTTAACTTTCAACACATTTGTCATTGAATTATGTCATACGAATAAAAATGGAAAATGAAATGGAATCTAAAACCACAAATTTGAAGACCAACATCTTGACAATCGATTTTTGTGATTTGATGTTTGGACTAACATGATCAGCCATCCAACCCTATAATGTCTCCTACCCTTTATAAATTGAATGCATGACATATCACCAAAATGATAATGTCTTCAATCAGGAGATTTTTTATATTATAATATCTACATGTGGTAAAAAGGCAATGGATAATAATTAAGATAAGTTGTACTACCTTGGTGTTTAGAGTAAGATATGGGAGTAACGGCACTATTTGAATAACCTATAATACAACACAAACATTAACTGTGAAAATCACTAAGGACAAAATATTGAAATTTGGATAGATCTTTTACTCATATATGTGACCTCTAAACAATTCACATCAAAAAACTTTGACCCAAATAGTCAAAATTGTGTTATTTTTAGCAAGACACTTTTAGCAAAAATTAAACAATTTTCAAATTTGTTAACTTTTTTCATGCTAACATATTAATTTGATGTTTTGAAAAAGTACACTTCCAGGAACCAATTTTCACCATATTGACAGTTTTTGGTGGCAAATAAAGCATCTTATAGTAAATTCAGTGTCTTCCTGACATTTACATAGATTTCATATTTTGTGATAAATAATTATATACATTGTATAGTGCTACATAAGTTGCTGATAAAGGGAAAAACAAAAAGTGCAAAAAAGCACTATTAGAACTTGTTGAATTTCATAATCAATAAATCAATATTATCTGAAAGTGGAGATTCACAGAAATATTAGTTGAACTCAGAGCTACCAAATCTATATGCACACAGGAGCACTTTCTGAAGGCTACGCCGGTCCTCAGATTTTAAAGGGTCTAATTTGAATGGAGACCAAGATCTGGACTAATTAAGATCCTGACTAGGCAGGACACCTAGCTCTAAGACAGAGGTTGATTTAAGCCCTTCCCATCATACAATTCAAACAGTCTCTTCCACAGCTTACAAACAGCTCACTGAGTGAACCAACTACATAGACTTATATGTAAAACTACTGATGGAAAACTTGCTATAGAAAATTTATTAGTTTGTCCAACTGTGAATGAAAAGGACCTTCAGAAAGAGGATAATCACAGCTTGATATCAATGCAAACAAACCTGAGTTGGACAGAGTTTTTCATTCCCAAAATACAGTTTGAAATAGAGTAAATTCAAACTGTTTACCATACAAATGAATGCAGTAGAGGAGTGACCTTGGTTAACATTACATGGGGTCTACTGGTATGTTGCTATGTGTTATGGGAAGGGCTTAAATCACCCTCTGGCTCTAAGATGAGGGTTGTCAAACAATTTCTTTGTACTAGTTTGACACCAGGCTTTAACATCAAATATCATCAGATGACACCAATGATACTGTGACCAAGGGGAGAAAATCACAGCAAACAGATGATAATGGATATATACACTGCTAGCATAAAGTGTCTTGTTTTGGAAAAACTGTCTTGTTTTTAATCCCCTGAACAAAGGGAAATCCAAGTTCGAAACAAGCTCAAGATAAGTATTAAATGAGCTAATCAGTCAATTATCAGTCAGAGACAAGCCCAAAGCAAGCTCAGAACAAGCCAATTCAAACCATTTCAAGTACATATTTATTTATTTATTTATTCGAACATACGCTTTTGTAACAGCGGCACACATCATGCAAGACGGTGCGTT
>JXSR01S022876.1:19648-31146 GCA_000969725.1 Ophiothrix spiculata
TTCATCAGCTATCTACTGCTGATAGCACATTACTTCATCAGCTATCTACTGCTGATAGCACATTACTTCATCAGCTATCTACTGCTGATAGCACATTACTTCATCAGCTATCTACTGATAATAGCACATTATTTCACCAGCTATTTACTACTGATACATTACTTCATCAACTTTCTACTGCTGATAGCGCATTACTTCATCAGCAATCTACAGCTGATAGCATAATACTTCATCAGCTATCTACTTCTAATAGCACATTATTTCACCAGCTATCTACTACTGCTACATTACTTCATCTACCATCTACTGCTGATAGCCCATTACTTCATCTGCCATCTACTGCTGATAGCACACTATTCAATCAGCTATCTACTGATGAAAGCACATACTTCATCAGGTATTTACTGATAAAAGCACAATAATTCATTAGGTTTCTACTTTTAAAAAGTACATTACTTCACCAGCTATTTACTACTGTTACATTACTTCATCAGTTATCTACTGCTGATAGCACATTACTTCATCACCAATGTACAGCTGATAGCATAATACTTCATCAGCAATCTACTGCTGATAGCACAATATTTTACCAGCTATCTACCTCTGTTAGGACCATACGTTCATACATATTTACTGTATATAGCACATTACTTCATCAGCTATCTACTGCCTGAGTGCACATTACTTCATCAGCTATCTAGTGCTGATAGCACATTACTTCACCTGCCATCTACTGCTGATACCACACTACTCAATCAGCTATCTACTCCTGATACCACATTACTTCATCAGTTATCTACTGCTGATAGTACATTTCTTCATCAGCAATCTACAGCTGATAGCACACTACTTAATCAGCTATCTACTGCTGATAGCATATTACTCTGTCATCTATCTACTTCTAAAAGTACATTAATTCACCAGATGTCTGCTACTGACACATTACTTCATCAACTATCTACTGCTGATATCACATTACTTCATCAGCAATCTACTGCTGATAAGTTACTTCATCAGCCATCTACTGCTGATAGCACACTACTTGACCAGCTATCTACTGCTGATAGCATATTACTCCATCATCTATCTACTTCAAAAGTACATTAATTCACCAGATATCTGCTACTGACACATTACTTCATCAACTATTTACTGCTGATATCACATTCCTTCATCAGCAATCTTCAGCTGATAGCACATTACTTCATCAGCAATCTACTGCTGATAGTACATTACATCATCTGCCATCTACTGCTGATAGCACACTACTTAATCAGCTATCTACTGCTGATAGCACACTACTTAATCAGCTATCTACTGCTGATAGCATATTACTCCATCATTTATCTACTTCAAAAATACATTAATTCACCAGATATCTGCTACTGATACATTACTTCATCAACTATCTACTGCTGATATCACATTACTTCATCAGCAATCTACTGCTGATAGCACACTATCTAATCAGCTATCTACTGCTGACAGCACATTACTTCATCAGCTATCTACTGATGATAGCACACTACTTCATCAGGTATCTACTGATAATAGCACATTACTTCATTAGGTATCTACTTCTAAAAGTGCACTACTTCACCAGCCTTTTACTACTGATACACTACTTAATCAGCTATCTACTGCTGATAGCATATTACTCCATCATCTATCTACTTCTAAAAGTACATTAATTCACCATATATCTGCTACTGATACATTACTTCATCAGCTATCTACTGCTGATATCACATTACTTCATCAGCAATCTACAGCTGATATCACATGACGTCATCAACTATTTACTGCCCATATCACATTCCATCATCAGCAATCTACTGGTGATAGTACAATATTTTATCAGCTGTCTATTGCTGTTAGCACCCTACGTTCACACATATCTACTGCTGATAGCACATAACTTCATCAGCTATCTACTGCTGATAGTACATTACTTCATCAGCTATCCTCTGCTGATAGCACATTACTGCATCAGCTTTCTACTGCTGATAGCACATAACTTCATCAGCTATCTACTGCTGATAGCACATATACTTCATCAGCTATCTAAACAGAAATCTACCTTGTAAGCTATCTGCTGCTAATAGCACACTGCTTTGTCAGCTATTTACGTATGATAGCACACTACTTCATCAGCTGTTTATTAGTGGTACCTTTTAACATTTATATTAAGGGTTAATTCGTATATGTATATATTGTTTCCCTCTCGGGGAAAAAGCTTGCTTGAAAACCCCAAAGCTTTAATTAGATTTGAATCTGAGTCTCAGGTTTATTAAAGGAACAGGCCAGGCCTAGATTCTTTTCATTACTTTTCTCCCTACATACCGTATATACGAGTATTTTTTACATGAATCAATAGAACATGTTTAAAGTAATATAACCTACCAGTAGTTTTTCCTGAATTGGAGGAATATTGGAGAAAATTGAAATTTTTTACCACCTTGATTTTTTTCTCCAGAGAAATAAAAATGGTGTAAACAAAGTGTTTAACATTTTAAATCTGATAAATAAATATCTTCTTTCTACACTTTTAATTGGTAAACAAATTATTTTTGATTAAATTATTTATCTTTTAATTTGTATGGAATTGTCTTTTTGAAGCTTTGCTTGATCTTTTAATTGGTCAATCCATCTGAGGAACAAATGTATGATTTAGAAATCACTTGATATAGTTGCATCATCACTACAGAATGATATATTGCAAATGATTTTTTTTTCTAAGTCTAAGCCATTTCTGTGTAGAATAGTTTTATTTTGTTTGGATTTCACTACATTTTTAAGCTTTATTTAGAGCATTTCCATTAGTTTTTAATTATTATTTGAATCTAGGCTTGTACCTTTAAGTGGACGCTTTGATATCTGGGTCATTAAAGTCAGCTGCTAATTACAAACCTCTTCATCAGCTTTCTACGTCTGTCATCACACAAAGTTAGCAACAACTACAGCTTATATAGCATACCGTATATCATCAATGATCTTCAGGAAAGTTAGTATTGACAGTACACTACATGATCAGCTATCTTCTGCTGACAACAATCTACTTTGTCGTTTATCTACTACTGAAAGCACACTTATCATCAGTTGTCTACTGCTTATAGTACACAATTTCATCAGCTTCGGTTTGCTATTTCTACATTACTTCACAGGCACGCTGCTGTAATTCGCTTTATTTACTTTTGTTGTATATTAATGCAGATAACTACTAATAAGCATCAACATTTTTAAAATTAAATATCTTCTGGTAAACCCGAGTCTCACACTGCGGATACCGTATCCAATGTCTTCATTCTTCATATAATGTATGCATCTGATATCTACAGATAATAGCAGGCTGTTTCATTACATATCTGCTATACTGATGACATGCTACTTCACCAATTATCTACTGCTGATAGCACATTACTTTTTCAGTTATATACTTGTGATGACACGCTACTTCATCACTTATCTATTACTGATAGCACACTATTCCATCAAGCTATCTACGTTTCATAGCAAATTACTTCATCAACTAATGCAGACAGGACACAACTTCCCGAATTATAATTATTAACCATGGTATCTTCTGCTAAAATTAAGTATTGACACCGCCAACATCTACATCTTTTTATCTTTTCTATGTGTCTGCCATCTAGAGCTCTGATATATAGACACTGTATACTTTATCAGCTATCTACAGCATAAATAGCACCCAACTTCCAGAGCTATCTACTACTGATAACCAATTACTTTATCAGCTATCTACGAATGATAACGCACTAATTTATCAGCTATATCCATAAACTACTGATATCACACTGTATTATAAGCTATTTCATCAGCAATCTACTACTGATAGCACACTCTGTTATCAACTAACTGCTGATGATATTAAACAGACTACTGTAACTAACAGTAAGTAGCTTCTTTTCATCGAAAAAAGGAAAAGAGATTATTAATATAATTTGATGCATAATGGCCAAACTTACGCTGGGTGCATGAAGACATTCAACTCATTTTTTCAATTTGATTTTAATGACCTAAAATGAAACCTAAAACTTGGTCTAAAGATTTACTTGGTGAAATTGATTATGTATTACTATATGTTAACTGTAATTACGATTGTTTGCTATTTTGTGTTAGGGTGAAAACATATATAGTCGGCCTCCAACATAATTTCGCTACCAAACATTTGGTCGTTACGTCAAAATTACGAGTGACTCCAAATAAAATAACTTCAACACCGAGTTGAGACCACATAAAATTTTCGCGCTAGATTGCATAATGCATATGTATTAAATTGCCATATACATTGCATCAAATGTTTGTTACCGGTTCATACTTTAAATTCGATGGCAAATATTTGGCCGACTGTGTTTTCACCCTGACACAAAAATAGCAAACGATCGTAATTACAGTTAACATAATAATTATAAAGTAATGCATAATCAATGTTACCAAGTATGTAAATCTTTAGACCAGGTTTTAGGTTTCATTTTAGGTCGTTAAATCAATCTGAAGCTTTAAAAATATGCAGTTTCTAGAAAGAAGGTGCCAGAAAACATTTTAGTGAAATCTTAAAATATTCCACTAAAATCATGTCTAAGCTTAGATAACAAACATTACATACAAAGTTTTGAGGTTAAAAATGTATCTCTATTTCATTCAAAAATCACATACGTTGTGTCCGACATGAGTCATAGTGAAGCAACCACCTTTATGTAGAATCATTTTAAACTGTGCTAACGAAGTACAGTAAGATATTACAACAAACCATTAAAAAGCAAAAACCATATAAAGTGAATACTTGATTTAAAAGCCTCTAAAATGTAGAGTTTTTTTATTTCTTTTACCACGCTGTCATCTCTCCACCATGCCCATACCCTTCCTCTTAGCTCTCTATATACTCGCTTGCTATCTCTCGCATCGTCCCATCGCGATATGCTTGCGGCAAAATGCATTCACATTTCCATTTGCGTCGTTCCTTTTCTAGACTCTTGACAATTTTGAGGTTTGTTTTTCTTATCATTACCTCGGTTTGTTTCACGTCCACGAGGCCGAAACCAAAAAGTTTTTGTATATCATGTATTTGGATACGGACAAGTGGTACTTGTAAGAAATAGACAACATTTGTTTTGGACTCCGCTAATGGCGAGCCACATCCAGGGCAGGGCAAATTGGACTGCCGACCGGCTAGGATGATTCAAGCGGAGTGGACTTTGGACTCTGGATACTCGATAAAATCGGAGACGTGAGGTACTTTAGATAGAAAGCAAAATCTGAGCTAAAACGAGACATTCTCTCTTTCTCATACCGTTCTATGATAAGAATCCTAGTACACATGAGCTTTTTCCAATATATTTTTTTCAAATCTGTAAATTACCAACAGCAAGTTCAATTGCCACCCTATTTTCAATGCGACAATGCACCAAAACTACACCTTCTGCATGTATTGCAGAAGATTCACGTCTTTTTCAAGGCCAACGTTGAAAAAAGATAAGTATGAAAATGATTGAAAAATGACGTTTTCTTTCCTCATGTCTTATTAGTTGCGCCACACCACATCAAAAGGCATATCTTTAGTTAAAACCTCCCAAAATTGAGTTATACATGTATCAAGCGAGTCAGAAATGTGTCTTTTCCGACCACTTTTTCAGTAATCCACTTTCCGAGATCAAATTGGAGATTTCGATACCACAAGGAAGCCCATATTTTTGTCAAAACCCCTGCAAATTTCCACGCTCATATGGTCAAAAAAGTGATGAATTGCTGTAACATTTTGGTAACAAAAATAAATACCCTACAGGTTTTAAGGGTCATTATCAGAAACATTTTTGCCTGTAGCATCAATTGGCTAATGATATGCACATTCAAATTCACACGGGCTATCTGTAGCTAATGACCTTTCATTCAATTATGAAAAAAGAACATGTTAAATTTCTCAAAAAATCGGGAGTCTGCTGCTGACCAAATTGTCACATTGTATAAGATCTTTGCTTGGAGAAATCTGGCAATCACCTGCTTTGCAACCGACAGACGATGACTTAACAATACAATTTATTTTAAGTAAATGAATAAATCAAAAATTCGTTTTCTTCTTTAAGTTATTATTCCGATACTGGTACAGTTTATATCTGAAATCTGTCATAAATGTGATAGCTGTAGACAATTTCAAAACCTTACTATTGCTCACACACAACTGTAGATAAAATCAACACAAGATTGCACCAAGCACGTCGTATCGACCAATATTAGCCTCTTCAATCCACAGAACTATTAGTTTTCCCACCAGTCATATTATTTCCCGCGCAAAGATTGCCTGGAACGCTTGGGTGGGTTTTTGACCCTGTATTATAGGTGAAGGGGCAACACTCGGCTTGAGGGGGTCGAAAACTGTCTGAATCAACAACAGTTTGGATGCACGTATGAAGTAACCTGGGGCAGGTACACGGGAACACGTTTAGAATCTGTTGCTTTCCGGTGCCGAGTATATTTTGTAGATATTCTGTTGAAGAGAGTACTTAATTTAGTATGATTTGTCTTAAAACCAACCAAAAAAAATGAATGAAAGAATTGCAAATGGATAAAATGACTGAACTCTATGGTTTAACTTAAAAACATTGCCACGATCATCAAAGTGAAGTTCAAGTCTTCCAACACAAACTGTTTTATTGCATTTTTAGAAAGTACATGTACTTCCCATTACTAATAACTTATATCCATAACCAGTCTTGTTGAACTTGAATATATTTAGTAAAACAGACCATTATTAATTTTGTGCTTTGATTTTTTTTACATCTCCACAAATCTAAAAATTCAGTGATAGTGATTCTATATAGAAATAAATTACTAAAATCTTTGTTAAAACCATATACAAAAAGCCCATATTTTTCTCATAAGCCTTTGCAAAATTTTCACTCCCATTTTATGTATCGTTGAAGAGATAAGGTCAAAATAGTGGTAAATTACCGTACGATTTGTGTTAACAAAAATAGATATCAAATATATTTCTATGGGTCTTTCTCAGACACATTTTTACCTGTGGCATCAATTTGGCTCAAGATAACGCAGACATAATCCTTTGCATTTACTTTACAAGTGATAAGCTTTCATTCCAATATGAAAGAATTATTTTTCACACAAGATCGAAATAACTACCTTTAAAATAAAAAGTTTTCTTCAATCAGAAGTTTACCACATAGTCAAATATCGAACCAAATAGTCCATTTATACTGTTTCCTCTTATTTATGTTTATGTCCATATCCGATTTCATCCGTTCCACGGGACACTTCAGAACTAAACCTGATATCGTATATGTAATATCTCTCATGTCCACATGGGTTTACAAGCCGTGCAATATTAGTCTCCCACTAAAAGTTTGAAATGAATTTTTCATGAGATAGGTAACTGAGCTATACTCACTTGAACTTGGAGAAACATAAAAAGTGAAAAATAAAAATGAAGTTAAATTGGTAAATCATGAATACTTTGATGTGTTTCGTGTTAAATCATGAATCATATGCTAAAACGATCTCAATTTGATATTGTTCAAGAGACGGTCGTTATATAGAATAATGCATTGTTTTCATCAAAAATAAGTCACACGATAGTTTACATTTGTAAAGTGCAAAGGCCAAAGTTCAAAAAGCCCTTTGTTAATTGATTCCGATTGAACCCTCATTCAAGATCGTTGAGATAGTGTCTGCATTCTTAAAGGTAAGAAACATGTGATACCTAACATGGACTTGAAGTTCTGGTTTATTATATAAAAAATGTTAAATATTCAGTTTCAATTACGTTGTAAATAAGTGATAAAAGGGATGGGAAGAGTGGAAACATCTCGAAAAGATTGAAAAGGACAATGAATTTAATTAAAAACAATGGTTGAAAAAATTGTATAATAATTGTACAAATGTCAATATTTTTTTTTAGCTGAAACCAAAATGTTTTTATACGTGTCCGTAGAAATCTTTAGAAGAGGTTTAAAACTTTGCAACAACACTTACTTTTTGATCCGAATAATTTTTGATCGGAACTCAGAATTAGACCGCTAATGAAGGCGATGGATATCACTGAAATTATTTGGATCAAAAGTAAGTGTTGTTTCAAAGTTTTAAACCTCTTGTAATAAAAATGTTTTATGTTTAATTCCAAAGTTAATAGGTGTCCTTTAATTTTGTTTAACATTCCTTTTGGGCTACTCAGGCTTGTGCTTTATGCATAGGCTTGAAGTTTTATGACTTAATATGTCATGGATCTCATGTGTCCCCTGCAGACTAACATGGATAAACAAACAAACAAACAAACAAACAAACAAACAAACAAATGTTAATCATCATACGGCATTGACATTTAGAGAGATCGATTTCTGATTACTGATATTTTATTAATACTTTAATTAATATGATAAAACCTTTTGGTTCACAACGACACAATTTGATCAGGATCTAAGTCGAAAACATTATTTTCAAACGATATCTTTTCAACATTTGATATTAAAAGTTTCATCACTTCAAAGTAAGTCTTACGAAGATGGAGTCTTAATTGAATACCTTAAAAGGTAAAACGTTTCTTTCTTTCCGCAATTTCAACAGCACCAAATCTTTATTCATCGTTGTTCATTTCATCTTTCTACAAAATTCTGAGCACCCTTTTGTAACGCTACATTATGGTATTTATCTTGCAATCATCTATAGAAATACAGTAGTTACTCTTGTTAAAATGCCGTTTCGGATCAAACTCCTGACCAAACACAAGTAGTAAAGTATTTAAGATGTCAGATTTCTCGTAAGAATTTAATATGGCGGATTTCTCGTGTTACACTGCATATTTTTATTAACGTATTTTACGAATGACCACTTCACTGCATAAGGTCGCCATGCTACAAGTGTGTAAAACAATCGTTTACATTGCATTAATATTCAAAACTTGTCTATATACCAAAAGAGCAAGCAAATTCAAATTTACATTAAGTACCCGTTATAATAATCATGAATTACAAATGAACCAAATCAAGTATGATTATAGTACAATTTATGCAAGACTAGACAAACTTTTCAGTGTTGAGATTTGGTATTATATTGTCTTGCAAAATAGAAGCGGTAGAAATAACAACTGTAATGATAACTTTTAGGGCCTAGGACTGTCATGTGATATCGTACTTGATATAGCAATGACCGATCGGAACATACAGTTATAGGTGTGTAAAAGTGGTAACACTATACGGTGTTGCCTTCCTGAGTGCAATATGATTCCCTTTTCAGGGAGTGTAAACATAACTCGTCGTTTTTGTTTAGTTCTTGAGATCAGAGGTGAGGAGGCCGGACCGTATAACTATCAACTATCTAAAATAAACAACCAAAATCAAACACTCTAGGTAAGTTCATCACCCGGATCGTGTATCATGGGGAAATGATATCTACCTGCTGATGTCGATACTTTATCGTCGCTTCTAATCAATACTTATCAACGATCATCAAATCAGAAGATCAAGTTTCGTGCGGGCGGAAACAAGAGGAGTTTTTGCTTCCCCATCTTTTATATATACTTCTATATACACACAGGTTCTTATGTTGTTTCTAGCTTGGTTAAATTGTGTGTTCTAACTTTTCACTCTGACCCTTCACGGTAAAATTTGACGCCTTATAAGCGATGATTTTGTAAGAGATACATCTTTACGAATGTAAGTGATATTGTACACTGAGTTTTACAGGCCACGGAGACGTCGGTGTAGATGGTATTGGAATAAAATGATAGATATAGTAAGAGCTCCTACTTTGCAATCTAAAGTGTGCCTTTTCTATCTTGTTGTTTTCATTCAAACACTCAATGGCGTGGTTTTCTTGGACGCGTTTCCTCTTAGCAGGACTGCGGCCGAGATGTCCTCCAACTTAAAAGCCAGCGTTTAAAGACAAGATTTTTACCGAAAAGGTTATCAATGAACATTTGTGGCTGTCCAGCCCGTATGAGCCTTAAATGCCAGAAACTTAATTTTGCGCTACAGGTGAGCCGAGATGTCCTCCAACTTAAAAGCCAGCGTGTAAAGACTAGATTTTTACCGAAAAGGGTGTCAAGAACATCTGTGGCTGTCCAGCCCGTATGAGCCTTAAATGCCAGAAACTTAATTTTGCACTACAGGTGAGCCGAGATGTCCTCCAACTTAAAAGCTAGTGTGTAAAGACTAGATTTTACCGAAAAGGATGTCAAGAACATTTGTGGCTGTCCAGCTCGTATGAGCCGTAAATGGCAGAAACTTCATTTTGCGCTACAGGTGAAAATACATGTCAAGGTCGTAATTTGCCGAAGTTGATTTTTTGACAGATTCACAATCCTTGTGCTTACTACAAAATACCAGCAAAGTTTGATTTCAAGAAAATGTGGGAAATGTGAAATAAATCTATACATTTTTAAGACAATCAACAGAAAATATAGGACTTACTGATCTTTGAACGCGTTTATCTCAGTTGTACGTTTTACTCCCTGACAACCTTTGACGGCTCATAACTTGACTTCTTTAAATCATGCGAAGTTCATTAAGGTGCTATTTTAATTCTTAAAGCATGGTCGTTACAAATAAAAAAAAAAATGACAATGACAAGAGGCAGCATTTACGGCTGGTTTGGGATTGACGATCACATTTTATATAATAAGAATAAAACAATTTATCGCATGCATCAATACTTTTTACAATGCCGGCTTATATTTTACGTATTACAGAGTTATAGAGCGCATACGAAACAGGAGAAGGAAAAAATGAATAGATAGGTAAGACTGAAAGGAAGTTTTGACACAAAGAAGTAAAACGCAGGTTTAACGTTTTTGGTCACAAAATAATTTAACTAATTTGAACTAAACTCAAACTCGTAAAATATATATAAACTTAAGATAGAGATTTGCGAGACCGCCAGTAGAATTAAATTGACTATTTGGTTTTGCCACTCTGTCATTAAATTGCTTCAGCACAATTCATTTGACCTTGCGCTATTTTTCTCTTGAGAGATGAGATTATGTAAAGATGTTGCTACACAATAACCTTGGCAATGGTTATCATAAGCAGTATCCGTTTGTCACCTGAATGAAATACCACGACATGTTTACCCTTGAAGAGGTCGTTACTTTCATTTTCTGATTCTATCCTACTTTTTCATAAAAGCAAAATTGGCTCACTATATCACCATGACTATATCATGTCTTATATGTAAGATATGTGCTAGGGTAAACCTAAATTTTTAATTCATAATTATAATATAAAAATATATTAGAATCAAACAAATCGAAACAATGTGAAACCCAGTATTTCGTTGTACATCAATACTGGATTTAGCAACATCCGCGGCTTTTATATCATGATGGTTTACAAAAAAGAAAGAAAGAAAAACATCTGATACTTACGTTTGATATATGCAGCACTTAGCAGCAAAAACAAAAGACCTGTGACTTCTGTAAACTCTAAAGACGTTATCTTAATAAATCCAGTCTCTAAAGGGTTGAATAAATGAAT
>JXSR01S022878.1:13195-25201 GCA_000969725.1 Ophiothrix spiculata
TGTTTTAACAAATTCCAATCTATATATTTCCACTCAAATAACAATTTACTGCCACAGCTCAACATTATGGCTCGTATTCGTGAAAGTTATTCCAGGAATAACTTTTTTTTGGATTAGTCATTCTTGGAATACAGATAGTTTATTATAGTCCTGAACTGTGCTGGATTTTATGGGGACAGCTCGCTAGTCCGACAACTCACTTAAGTCCGATGGCACGCTAGTCCAATAGCTCGCTATTCAGAATTATAATTTAGGCTCACCAGTTCGAATTATGAAAAAGGCTCGCTAGTCCGAATATCAAAAACAGCTCGCTAGTCTGAATTCTAAAAATGGCTCGCCAGTCCGAATTTAAATAACAGCTTGCTAGTCCGAATTTTAAGATAAGCTCGCTAGTCAGAATTTTAAAACAGGCACGCTTGTCAGAATTTTAAAAACAGCTCGCTAGTCCGAATAGGAGAAAAAAATCTGCATATTTCTATTACAGTTTTTAAAAATTCGGACTAGTGAGACTATTTTAACATTCGGACTAGCGAGTTGTTTTTAAAATTTGGACTGACAAGCCTATTTTCATATTCGTACTAGCGAACCTTCGGACTAGCGAGCTGTTTTTTCGGACTAGCAAGCCTTTTTCAAGGTTATATTTTCTCTATTGACTAACGTTTCGGACTAGCGAGCTTTTGGACTAGCGAGTTGTCGGACTAGCGAGCAAACCCCTATTTTATAAAGCCTATAATAACTAGCCCATGGAGTAATTTTTTATTCGTTTGTGAATACCAAATGATGTTGCCAATGGAAGATATAAAAAGTTATTCCTGGAATAAAGTTATTCCACTTTTGTGGAGACCGGCCTTTATTCCTAAAACATTTGTTACAAACATAGCTATATTTAACAAAAGTAATCAAATACAAGTTTTCGTTTCAATTTTTGTAATTAAAATTCTAAGTTCCAACTTTTTCTGCTCTTCAAAACTGATCAGATACTTGAAACTGATTTCAAGTATTGGGGATTTTGTGCTTCACCATTTTGCTTATGGTGTTTGTTTCTCGGCATAAAATTGATCCTTTTTCCATCACGTTAGTTCTCAATTTAAATCCATGCTACTGTATATGCGTGCTTGTTTTATGTGCTGAGTCAATATTGTGGCACGCTGCATATTTAGTATCAAGCAGTTTTGTTTAGATTTTAAAGAAAACATAGATTTAAGATAAGAAATTTGATTATTATTCCTTGTGAGTGCCGTATGAAATGCCTATTATTTGATAGTTATATTCTGTAATAGGGTATTGTGAATTTTAATCGCTAAAAAAATTTGATAATCTATCACGTTTCAAATCCATAAGGAGTGGCAGTACACACACACATGTCTACCGTTCTCGGTCAGCGCACATTTCGAATAATTGTACGCTTTATTATATCATCTGTCTTTATATTTTAATCAATTCCAGACTTAAAAGAAAACATGATAAATTAGGTCATTTCACTCATCCCCTTTATAATTATTTCCTTTTTTTTAATCGTTGAAAATTAAAATCAAAATAGACAAATAAAATTAGCAAATAAATGGAAGCTAAAATAACATGTTATGCCAAGCTAGAAATGCAATAGATGCAAGCTCAATTGGAGCGGAAAAAATAGGTCGCTCCGTGACCTCGTTGTTGTGCTAACATTCAGTGCTGTTGTGAAAGGCTAGTAGCCGTAAGCATGTATTGACCTAATTCCGCAGTACATGTGTACTACGGGGATTAAGTTCAGTTCCATTTTTTTCCATGCGTGGAATATTATGTATAGTGTATATACTGCATGCGTTTTGGGAGTGGTATATTTTGGATTGAAGGGAATTTTTGTAATTGAACATTTTTAACATGATTTGGAATTTATGAGTTTATTGATTTGTGGGAGAAGCAGTCTTAGAAGAGGGAAGACATAAGTGTTGATTAGATTAATGGAATTGTAATTTAAAAATTGTTTGTCATTTTGAGTCAAATTTTTAAAGAAAAATAAGTCGGATTTAATGGTTTTACTTTACAAAGATCTAGGCTAATTAACACACTGAACATGCTGGCTAATGATCAATTAACGACACCCACTTTAGCGCTTTGGGATCCAGGTTTACCGGTAATCTGATTAACAAACCCGCGCGTTGAATCGGGATGAAGAAATGGAATAAATGCAAATATAGGGAACATGAGTTGCATAAAAATATTATTGCTGGGGCTTGGATCTCGCGAGGATTGTGGCCGACTTATGCACGCTCTTGGAGCGTTGGATGTAAATTTATAATTATATGATGGCTTGGTGTATTTAAAATGTGTTCAGAGAAGATATTATTATGTGTTATTAGGGTAGGATTAAGCTTTCAAAATGAAACCTAATGGTTGGTTACAATTATTGATAAGTGTTTTTTAATACAATAATTCAAAACAATAATGGAATTTATATAGCGTCTAAAACCAATGCAATTGTACTAAGGCGCTTTGGCACAAAGCAAATAAAAAAAAACACACTGTCTATAATAGGCAAGTTCAAAGAGATGCAATTTCAAAAGTGTTTTGAAGATGAAGATGGAAACAGCATTTCTGATCTGAGGTGGAAGGTGATTCCATCTGCGAGGAGCATAACATTAAAATGCACGATCGGCACAGAAGTAAAATATATGTTTTGACATATATTTTAATATTCAGTGATCTATTTTAGGCTCAGATGTAGGTCCCCATAGATAGATATAATTCATATAAAGTATTCTAAAACTTGTAATTTCTTTAATACCTCTGACAAATGAGTTTATCGTTTACAAAGTCATTGATTTTTAACTTTTTGATTTGATCTAATTCTCTTCTGTTGAAATTCATCAATTTAAAAAACAACAACAATGATTTGTATTTGTGTGTAAGCTCAAATTTACCAATTTTAGAACTAGTTTTAAAGGCTATTTTGCCTCTGAAAGGTTAAATTAAAGCAATTAAGGTTTTGTCATCATGATATAGAGTGGAAATAACAGCAATAGAAAACCCATTTATTCTCTTTATAACAAAATGTTAGAAATAAAATGAGTTTAACCAAGAAATGCCATGTTCTTGAGGTGTCAGAATTGTGAGTTATTGATAGACGAGTTAGTTGTGTATGAATGAGTTATGCATCAGTACAAGGAGTTAAAAGGTTTTAAGACTATTAAATTATTAAGAAATATCATCAAATAAAAGTTTTATGCAAGCAAATCCTTTTTGTAAGCAAAATATGACTCAAACATGTAATGTAACTCAGGCAACTTGCTGTTTTACTCGATGTATATTATACTCATCCTAACTCAACTCGGTATGCAGACAACTCCCCAAATGCCATGTACTGCTGACATTTGTTCAATTTCATGATGTAGAAAAATATAGGTTAAAAGCTTGTCAACTCTAAATTATGTATACTCAGTGTTTCTAGATAATAACAATGAACACAATCAGTGCAATTCAATCGGTCACGTGCCACTGAAATGTGCTACCAAAATTGATTTCAAATGCGAGAAAAATATTTGAAAATGTTATCTTAGGTTTGTTTTTCTAAAATAATTGAGTTTTTTAGTTATGCTGGATTCTGTTTTTATGATGCCACAGTTGTATCAATAGTTCGTTTGATTATAATCCATCACTTATTTTAGCGATATTTTGTCAGCAGAGTAAGGTTTAATTGTATGGAATCAGGTTTACATGTTTATGCATACAAAGTGTTGATTGGCATCGCGTGTTTGTTCCACAAAAGAGTCCCATTCGATACATAGTAAGCTCGGGATGAAACCCGACTCCGAACACATAAATTGAAGCTTGATTAGGTGATCGGAGCCCAAACAGAAAACATAACGACATGGCGCAGAATTTGAAAATCTGACGGGTCCGTTTTCATGCCGTAAGCTTTAGGAAGGCAAAAATTTCCGCGGGCATAGTCTGTCCCAATCTTGAGTGAGTATCACTGTGCTCTTCTTTGTCAAATCTTCATGCAAAGATGATATCTTTCTTGTTTGTTTTGTAAACTTGCATTTTTTTAAATAAATCGATAGTGACAATTTATCTTGTTTTGTGAATTTTAATGGTGTAAATGACCAGTAGTGAATTTGAAAAGCTAGTAAAATTTGCCAATCAGATAACCGGGAATGCTTATATTTGTAGATTAAAGGACTAGCCTAGATTTTACTTAACAGAAATGCTCTAAAAAAGTTGTATATACAGAAAGGGCTAAAATTGGAGGATTGATTAATATATTAAAAGGGAAAAAAAGAAAATTCAATCCAAAATAATTTGTTTGACCATCACAGGCATAGAAACAAGATATTTATTATAAGATTTAAAACTAGAAACACTGTTTCCCCACCATTTTTTCTCTGGAGGAAAAAAATTGGTAAAGAGTTTTTGTTTTTTTCAATATTCCACAAATTGGGAGAAAATTACTGGTAGGTTATTACTATAATCATGTTCTATTGATTTATGTAAAAAAATGTAAGTAGAAAAGTTGCAGTTGGAATCTAGGCCAGTCTCTTTGTTTGAAAATTTCTCTTGATTGAAATACTTTTTTAATTTAGATACTTTAATCTTGTGATTTTGGCATTAATTTATTCATTTGAAATGTTTATTAACCCTCAAATGCTGTTACTGTTGATTTTCTTATTGAATTGCTGTTTGTGAATATATTTGGTGTTTTTATTCAAAGGAAGATTGCATTGATTTAACAGCAAATCAGAATATTGCTTTATTCAAAAATGATTTATTTTCTTTTAACGTTGCAAAAAAACAACAACAACAAAAAAAAAAACCACGAGAACCTTTTCAGTGTTTCTATTTTAAATACAGATTGTATTGATCTAACAGCAAATCCTAGCCAAATAATTGTTTCATGTTTTCGTTTCATGTTTTGTAAAATAGCAATCCTGCTGAGACGGGTGATTTATTTTGAGCAATTTGACACCTTTTTCTGATGCTTTTATTAGATAACGATAAGAATTGGTGAGATCCTCGGCTGAATGAAGGTGATCACTATGAGTTGTTTTTGTCTAACGTGCCCAAGCGGTGGTTAAAGGGATGATTCACGATCAAGGAGCCTCATCCCCAGCTTCTAATAAGAATCCTTAATTTGTATATCTGTTTTAAACCTTAAGGTCCGTATGCACAAAAGAGTTAGACCGGGTCTAAAGTTAGACCTGGTCTAAGTGAAATTTTGTCCCACCAGGAAAAACATTTTCTTCTGTATTTACTTGAGTTATTATCTATTATTTTTGAAAATTGCATTTGAATCTTTAAAATCAGCTACTTACTACAGGAAGAAAATGTGAGAAAGGTCCCTTTCAGATGAAAGCAGATTTCACTTAGAGAAGGTCTAACTTTAGACCCGGTCTAAATGTTTTGTGCATACGGACTTTAAATCTTTTCTTGAAAATTGGTAAGCATTCTTGAGAAAAACGAGAAGTGTGTCATCTGCATAACAAATCAACAATACATGCATTTTAGAAGTCTAAATATTAATGGAGTTTTATAAAATGTTATAAGGCCCTAACTTTAATGATCAGCAATATTCTTTTAGATATTTTTGTACCAGCTATGTCTTTTCAGAATTTTGAATTGATCTATAAATTTGCAATATCCAGACTCATCAATTTGTCTTTCGGTGTGATTATGCTCAGCGTTCACACAAATATCACAATCACTTATATTATTATTACACCCAATGTAGGCGAGTAAATAAAAAGCTCTCCTCAGCTTCATTTTAGGTGAGTGATGGTGAGTGATCACTCTCACCTGCCTCAAAACACAAGGCCTGCCTAAAGGTGGAGCAATGTGCATCAATGACCATCAGTGGAAATCTATTAATAGACCCTAACTTTATAAATTTCATTAACAAATGTGAAAATTATTTTCTAAATTTCAGTGACTTTAAGTGCTACAGCAAATCTGTGGGTCAAACCTTGATATAATATAAACATTGAGTAAAACAGGTACCTTTTTTGTTACATGTGTATAGTATTGGAACTAATATTATCGTATCTATCGGCACTAGACTTGGCCTAAAGTAGATTTCTTAAGTTAAATCTGAAAATGTAGTATGTAGCCTCTAGTTGATTTGTAGTAGAATCTTTGAAGCACTACGAATGCGGCATGTAATATATAAACCAATATTGGTAAAATGTGACGTTGATCAACCTGTTATTACATGTACAAACAAAGTTTACTTAGAAATCCTTGAGCACTAACTGGCCTTCTTACATGTACCTTGATTGGCTGGTAAGCCTTCTTACAAGGCTCTTATTGGCTGGTTGCAAGAAATGCTCTCTTGGAGGATCCAATCATAACAAGGCTTTGAAAATGCTGCAATAACAATTCAACTAGGTGTGTTTCTCTCATAGAATATATGATTGGTTTAAATACAATCTGGAAGAGGAAGGCATTTATATTCAGAAGTAAAAATCATGATCTTAAAAATATAAAGATAAAAAAAGGAAAAGGGTGCGTTATGGTAAAATCAAGAGAAAGAATTTTGTCTCAGATTTAAATAAAACAAGAGATAAGGGTGTATTCAAATTATAGGCCCTATACTTTCAATAAATATGAAATTTTACAGTATAATGTAATAAAGTTGTCAAGGTCCTTGTTGAGGGCATTTTTAGTCACTCAAAAATCCTGGTTTAGGGCAGTTTTTAGAGTTAATGTACAAGCATGATATCTACCTCTCAATACAAGTGTCACCCCTCCCCTGGGAAAAAAATCACTTGGGTTAATGAGCAGGCACTTTTTATGTAGGGTTAAGAAGTTAATGCAAACTAATCCAGCAACATGCTGCTCCACTTTCCATACCTGAGGAAGGGGACAAAATAACCCAAATATGTCAACACTTATCTTGTCTGATGGTTGTCTCACACAATCCGGCAACCCTGTGTCTCTGATAGAATTACGTAAATGAGTGACATACTTACGATACCGGTATGAGCAAATAAGACCACCGACACCTGTAAGTCTGCGGGGGAAATTTGGCAGACGACTCCGATAGATAAAGTCATCAATTCTTTCCAAAGTCTGTCTTTTTCATATTGTTATTTAATGATATTTTAATCGATTTAATTAATGATGTAGGTGAACTGGTGGTGGAATTAGGACTGGGGTTTGATAAAGGATGAAACAGTTCTGGCATAAAAGGAACAACGCATGCAAGAAAGTTGTATTTACGTTACAGCTACCGTCTTTAGTAACCAAGCCACATTGATAGGCTGCTCATTTCTGCATAACTTCCAAGGTAAAAAGGAAGTAGATACCCTGCAATCTGATATGAAGATACTGCTTTCTTACTTTGAAAGATAAGAGTTTCCAGCTTGTCTGATAATATGAAAAGAAGAGGGTATTGGAGGTTGAAGATTTTCTTTGTGTTTGTCTGTTATCAATCACTTGCTCTATTATACCAGTGTCATCTGAACTCCAATGACATCTTCAATATATCTGGGTATAAATTTAGCCAGAAAAATTAGCATTTTTCAGACCTTTAACCAGGATTATTTTCTTTAGGCTGCAGGATGAATCTTTTGGACATATTAATTTGATTTTGGTCGATCCTGAACTAATTTCAATGTTTTTTTAAAGTGACAGGCAAAAAATAACATATTGTGAAGCTTTTACCTCAAGACCTTTATGGAGTGTAATTGGATTCTACAGAACTTTTTTGTACATTGTCAAATCCCCCCCCCTTTCTTCTCCCCTCCATTGAATAGGCTTGAATTTATTAGCTTTTTAAATGAATTCCAAAACTCAAAATGACCAAAATATTGCAAGTTTTGTGCTTGTGTATTTGTCACGTTTTTCCCAATTCATGTAGTAATGAGGAATTTGATCACCAAAGATATCATTGAAGAAGATTGGTGTAGATCTTCACTTCAAAATCCATCGCTGACGCTGCCCTCGGTGCAATTTCTAATGATAACTAAAGTTTCATTATATAAAATATCCCAAATTATCATCCCATGAAACATCACAAATCTCTGAATAATGCAAAGAAATTTTAAGCCAGCGACGGTTGTTTCGGAAATTAAATGTCACGTAACATCTTAAACAAAGGCTTCTTGTTAGGATATAGGATGCAAGATTTTCGAATTGAGAATGTTGAAATGTCATCAAATGACAGAAATTGAATCCAAACGAGTCGTTTCCTGCTGAATCGCCTTGTAAAAACAACATATTGCACATTTTGAAGTGGGCTTTAGATGTAGGTATGGTATATTACATGGGAATCTTGACATGGTAATACAAATATTGTTGTTTTAAATTTTTGGAGCTTATTTTGGTTTTGCTATCATAGGATTGTTACAGATTTGGTTAGATACGATGTGGATTCAGAATGTTTATGAAATTGTTACAAGTGCTTATGTGGGGTTTTGCTTACTATGAAGTTGTTCGACCTTTGTGATATCTCTTTTTGCTTTTGTGTACTATAGGTTGCTTGTATTTTTTCATTCATCTCCAAATTATGTACATTCTTCAAGTTATAGAAATAAAAATTGTCAAGGGACAAGAAGTGGGGAAAAAATGAACCCAATTTTGTAACCATAATTCATGAGAAGAAATCATAGAAATGAAATTGTTTTTAATTATTTTATTTTGTAACTATAAATGCTGGTGGGATCTTGCAAAAAATACGAAATTAAGTAGAGCTTTATAAAATAACAAGTATAGTTATTGCTCTTTACCAAACAAATTGTACCATTTAAGATAGAAATTGTGTTAAATTCTTTGGAACTTGATTTTTTTCAACTATCTTCTGGAGATAAGCATATAATGATAAAATATTGACACATGGAGAAACATGTTTCTTAAACTATTACTTGGCAACAGGAGTTTCTAGTAAGCTTTAAGGGGTTTCCTCTGAGAAACAGTTTGTTATGTGAGTGCAAGAAAGTCGTATCTGCAATGGCTGCCCTAAGTTATACTTATTTAACTCCTTGTCACAAGAATGTGAAGAATCCCACCTGAACAACCATTTCAACATGTTCAAGAGCCACTGACTCAAGACTGAACATTATACAGTGTGCAATGCAAATTTTTGACAAATGGCAGCTATTGCAGATACGACTTTCTTGCACTCACATTACGAGTTACTACTGTGGGATAAGGATTTGTTTCATACATAGTAAAAATTCAGAGTAATTGCATACACTTGTTTTGCGTACGCAATTGTCAAATAAAACAAATTAAATGGAGATTTTGCTTCTTTTTTAGCTGTCTTCAGTAGATAGCACATAGTTAAATGTAAGAATTCATAAAATCCCTCTGTAAGTATGATCTTTCTCTTTCGATCGGTATTTGTAGCAGTAAAATGAAAGATTTTTCAATTTAGCTCTACTTTAACTTGGCAAGATAGTTTTCAAATTTTTATCAAAGCTACTTTTTTCCAGTATGCGTTTTAGACCATCTTTGATACTGGTAAACATCTTAAGCAATGATATTTTTCAAATTCTTTTATTAAAAAAATTTACAAGATTGCTGTCAAATTTTGTTTCAGAAACAAATAATATAATTAAAAATAAAAATTGTTTGAATATATTACATTTTACAAGTATACCAATTCTTCAGCTGTCTTCAGTAGATAACTCATAGCATTACCACAGAGTGAAATGCAAGATTTTTCAAATTCCTTCTGCTTTAAATTTGCAGATTTGTTCTATTCAACTTATCTCTGCTATGTTTAGTTCTCTGCCTCTCGTTACACGCAAAGCAAAAATCCACAAGTATTCCCATGAAACGCAAGATTTTAACAATTCAAGTATTTCGATTAAGGAGTTCAAGATACTGTAGAAAAAAAAATCTTTGCATTGATTGTGTATTTCTTCAATAAATACGGGACATGTATCTATGATTGGATGGCTGTTATGTAATGCAAATGGATAAAAATACCTTGAGTCATTTTGATTGTTGCTAGTTGCTATCTTCTGTAGATAAATAAGAATAATGTGTAAAATACAAGATATGGAGGGGGGGGGGGGGTTATTGCCAGTTTGCCTTAATGCCTTGGTCACATATAACTAGCCACTGATTGACTATATACTAATGATTCTATGTAAGATCACATGTATTTCCCCATATCTCAAGTAAAAATATTGTGTAATATAAATTTTGTTGTTATGAGTAACCTCAAGATATAATGGGATCTTGACACAAAAACCTCTATGATTTAAGTTATGTTGCAAATTGTGTTAGTTGATATATGTGATTTGCTTCAATCTTTAAATTGTTTTCAGAAAAATTCCACACTTAAAAAGTTAAAAATCCTATGTCTGGCAGAGGACTGCAGTTTGTGATGACACATACAAAAAGTACACTATTATTATTATTTCTTTTCATTTTATCAGCTTAACAGTAATATAGGCTTTGATATCTTGAAAACAAATTATAAATGAACCCAAAAAAATTCAGAATCATGTATCATATGATATCTTAAGCCCATCGTGATCATAATTTAGATCTAAAATAAACATTGCTACAACATAATAGAAAAAACACATTCACTTCTGCATGCAAACCAACCTTGTTGTGTAGTTGATATCATGAAACATGGCCTATATCTGCTGTAAACTCATAGGCAGATGATATGGTCATTAGTTGATATATAGACATGGTGTCGCCACCTTAGACTTAATGATTTAGGACCTACCGATTAATTCTTCGTCAACGGGGCTAACTATACCATGCGGTATTACAAATACTGCATAATTTATCAAACGGTTTTAGAATGTTTCCTTTTATATAAGTTGGTTTTGACAGGTAATTAAAGAAGGGACACCAAATGAAAAAATGTATTAAAATCATTTAATTAAGTTGGTTCAGATTGGTTTGAGAGATACAAATCTGAATTTGTTTCCCAAGTTTAGTATTGAAAATTTTTGGTCTTTTTTCAGATTTCGGTTTCAACCGTATTCTTACCACTGCATTTTAACCCTTTCAACCTAATGATATACTGGCACACATATACATGTACCGTATTCCCGATGAGCTGGATAAACCGGATTTTTCACACGTGTCAGGAACCTGATGTGCCTGTCTATCGGAATGGGTTGTAACAATTTTTAATGGTTTTGTTTACATCGGAAGACATCAATAAATCTTTTAACTCTTGATAGATCGGTCGTTTTAATTTCTATTTATACAAGAGCAGTGAAGATTTTCGTGAATTTAATCACAATATTCATCAAAAGAGGCTTCAGCCATAGACTATTACTATACGTTGGTTGACATAAATATTGTTCTTGTTTTAAATGCCGATTTTTTTAAACAGTTCGGACAGTTGTAAATTGACAAAACGAAGCAAGACACAATCAAAGTAAGTTTGAGACTTAATATATAGTGATTTTAAACTTATGGGTTAGCCCGGGTCAGCAGTAGAAATACATGTGGAATGGCCAACATTCAAATGGTTAATTTTGTTTTAAGGTTTCCATATTTTTGTGACAAAGTATATGTACTGCATTCACAATTAGGATGTCATAATGAAAATGGGGGAAAGATCAGACTTTTTTCAAGAATTATCAAAATGTTATGATTTCAGCATATTAGGCTACATTAAATGTTTGCTATAAGAAACACTTTTGTGTTATAGATCACTTTGCTGATAGCCAGTATTTTTCTCCAGACTTTGTGCAGTCTCCTTTTTGACCAGGTCAGCATTGTTCAAAATTTTGGGCTGCTTTATGATCAAAAGTGGACCTTTGGCAGATTTGATATGACAGATCGCAGAGTAGCACCCCATCGCATAATACAGCAGTACCCAGTCCCTGATGTTGCCTATTATTGAGGTGCAATATTCATAATAAATCTACATTGTTATTACTCCATTTTATTTTGGGAGTAATTTAAACTGCCTCATTTTGTCACAAAATGGCACAGTAGTGTAAAGTCTTGGTCTTTTTTCAGATATTGGGTTAATGAAATATAAAACTAGTAGAAATACTGACTTTGAAAGAAAATTAATAGCCATTTGCCCTACTTTGTCGTTCATAA
>JXSR01S022880.1:25048-44908 GCA_000969725.1 Ophiothrix spiculata
GTTGGGTAATGGTGCACGTTTTACCCAACATTGTGTCAAATTTTACCCAACATTGTGCAAAATTTAACCAAACCTGTTAACCATGTTCCCTTTTTTTTCTGTGTAATACAAATACTTGCATATCTTTTACGTGCACAGTTCGTTTGATAGTATTTTAAGTTTTAAACACCGTTTGAAATATCATACAAGCCTTTTGCTAAAATCTGATCCCAATTAGAATCATTCTAATCTTAATTAAATATTATTTTAAAATTTCTATTCATCCCGTCATTCATTAGATTTGATACAATTAGGGCTACACTGCTTTTGAAATTAGTGATCTTGTGTTGATTTCAGGAACCCGTAAATAATATAATAATTACAGGTGTTGATAAGTGTAATAGCTTGAGGAAGCGTGTAATCGAAACCAAAACTGTCATATTATATTGCTGTGATACGATTTCCGCTTTACAAATATCAAATATTTTGAATGAATTAAAATTTACTGCCTCTGAATACTGTTACAGGTGTATAAGTATTCAAAAGAGACTATCTAAAGGAAATATACAATAGAGCAAATCATGAGGTAATTAACCTTAAAAACTCACCATTTTCAAATATCATTAGATGCATTACCTTATGATATCGTCAGATTTACCTGAAATACCCCTTCAAAATAGTGACGTTCGCATCCCATGTTTCAAATGATCATATACATACATAATTATTGCATTAAATACCGGAAATTGTAATATCAGAGGTTTATAATATGACTGATTTTATTTTTTTTTTCTGTTTGAAGTTAAATGTATTGTAAACGTCCACTCAAACAGATGTCAGTCGCTCTATAATAAACACTAACATGTCATTGACTAACCATAGACAGATGTTTTCAGAACACCATGGTTACAAGAAAACATCTCATTGTAAATCTCTTTCCTTAGCTGAAAGCATCTCTGAACATGAATGTTTTTAATTCAAGCTTATCTTTTTACATATAAATAGATTTGGAAAACTTGCCTTTGGGGTTTCAAAATCTCTATAATCATAGTATTTTTTTTCTTCTCTCCCTTGTTTTTTGTCCCATTATCAAACTCGTTTAGACATATTTCAAAAGGACCCAATAGATACTGCCAGCTTTTTAAAGGTATTCCTTGGAAGTAATTAATGCTTTTAAACGTTTTAATATTTGAGAAAAGAACGCATGCGCTATTTTTGCTCAGTATTTAACTCCATATATAGACTACTGTAAATACCCTGCTACATTGAAGAATGGATCACGACTTGCTAACTTGAATTGTAAATCAATCACAACTACGATTGTTTGCCTTCAAACATGGATATCGCATTAGTGCTACTACATAGAAACAAAGTAAGACAGTAATCGAAGCAGAAATTTCTAAACTAAAAATGATTAGCTGTGCCAAATTCAGACACGATTAACCGGTAGTGCGTTTTAATATCGCAGTATATTTTTGTTTTAGAAAATAATTAGGAATATAAATGCTGTATGTCCATCAAATATGAGATGATATCAAATGGATCGAAGGAAAATGTTGTTATTTTTTACATATTCTTATCCAAACGACTTTGTTACATCAAAATCAAATCTTTTTATTTGTATTTTTAAAATCACAATACTATTTTTTAGTTTGGAATATGTCGTAGTGTTTTTGCGTCATTTGGCGCGTACAAGGTATTTTTTTATCGCCTTAACGTTCAATTAAATGTATTTTCTGACACGGGTGGGTGGTTCTTCGCTTTAAATAATCAAGCTAATACATGGTATATTTTTGCTGCGGGCCATTTGAATCATAATGATATATATTATAAAGCCGAAAACATATTCGGCCTCCAAACAAATTTTTCGCTACCAAAAATTTGGTCGTGACGTCAAAATGACGAGTGACCCCGAACAAAATAACGTCAACACCGAGTTGAGACCAAATAAAATTTCGCGCTAGATTGTACATGCTATTGAATTGCCATATACATTGGACCAAATGTTTGCTACCCGTTCATACTTTAAGTTCGATGGCAAATATCTGGTTACGTCACGACCAAATGTTTGATAGGAAAAAACATTGTTTGGAGGCCGAGTATGATTTCGCTTTAAGCCTATTATACCATTTTGATGGATGAATTGTATTGATGAATATCAGATACATTAGATTTCTAAAAGGTACAATATATCATTTCAACAAAAACAAAGATGAACCCACAACATTCGTGAGAAAATTGGAAAACTTATCTAGGCATTTTTACTAAATGAACACCCTACAGTCGATTTAATCGGTCATCATTTGCTGACAATTAACTGAAGAAAAATGGATGGCGACAAACGTGATTGAGGCGCAGACTTCAAATAAGAAAAAAACTAAGAAATAGAAAAATAATAACAACAATAGGAAGACAAACACGATAAGGAAACGAGTAGAGATAAAATAAATCAATAACAATTTAGCCTCTTTGAATCTAAGGTAACAACAGCTTCAGGTAAAATAAGTATTAAACAATAACGTATTTCTGCACAGGAAAATGAATTACCTATCGCATTCCGTTTGGAATCGTTTGTTATTTCCTAGGGAATCTGGGAGGTGAGATTTATCTCATATAATCAATATCAATCATAAACGTAGCCTTCCATTTCCCTAAGCTACAAAACGGTACATTTTACATATGTGGACCGCCGCGGCAAAAGGGTGCAGTTGTCGGCTCGTACATGTTACTCCTTGTAGCATATCTGATGTATGCTATTTGTATGCATCAGATATGCTACAATGAGCAACATGTAGGAGCCGACAACTGCACCCTTTTGCCGCGGCGGGACACATATACTCTAAGGTGTCAATAAACGATTTTGTGAGTTAAGTACTAGTAATATAGATGTTGGGCATTTTTGGTTGCTTTCTTTTGAAGCTGAATTAAGAGTACCCAATGCAAGCGAAAACTATAATGATTATAGAACACCCTTAACAGAAAATGAAGTATAACATATTTGTATTTATTTTTTTCCAAATATCATAATATTCATCATGACTGAATACTATTCATCTATGCAGACAAAGAAGTTTTTCAAGGATGCTGATCAAACAAATTTGTGTTTTCAACGTCAAATTCATTTGACAAGACACATGTTTTACAAGTAAAAAAGAATACAAATCAGAGATGAGCCCATTTAGTTTCAAACATCATGGTATAAAGAGACCAATGTTGACATATATCGACATATCCAAGCAGGACTAAATCCGAATTCATACTTTCCAATGATTTTCATTTTCAGCACCGCAAATGAAGTCGAGCTCAAAACGCAAACGACTGAGTCAGCCGAAAACATGAAAAATGCAATGAATGCTCAAAGTCCCGTCTACACATGTTCGGTGCGTTAGCGTGTGCGTCAAGTATGAATTTTAAAGGAGCTTGGTCTGATTTTTCAAAACTTCATGGTCATATGAAAGATGACCACTCAAGAGGTCTTAATTTCAAATTTCAGCTTATTCGGTGACATGGTTTTGATTTTATGGGTAGTTTTGTATTTCAGAGCTTCCTATACGTTACTGTATAGAATTAATTATGGTTACCATAATTAGACACATTTTCATATATATCTCCAAAACGGGACAAAACTCAGCCGTGAAATTTCACATGGGTTATGAGAAAAATATGAGCAAAATATTTTTGTACTAAACTCTCAAAAAGTTTGAAAAAAAAAGTTGGGGCAATCGGACCAAGCTCCTTTAAGTGCCAGATATGAAGACAGTCATGAAGTACAGTAAACTAAACTCTAGAGAATAATCTCAATTCAAAAAAATCATTTAAGTTCGCCACAGCACTATTACCATATCTTCCATAGCATTTCGACAACGGTGAAACAAAATTACAAAAACACACAATCGATAACAATTTTCATGTTCTCCTGTTCACGCCCTTGATGATAACAATTGCCATATAAGAGCAAGGTCATTTTCGAGATTTCTCTACTATCTCTGTCTATGTTTGTTACAACAATTTAATATTTCGAAACATGTGTCTACTTGCGTCACTACCTAATTTGCTAGCGGCATTCTGTTTATTTCTTCATGACTTACATTACATCAACTCAGACACATATGTTAGCAAAATTAATTATTTACAATACAGGTACACATGTCAATGATATTGTGATTTTTTAATCTTTAGTTAGAAATAAGTCGTTTATTTTACCATGTTTACGGGAGTAATGTAACTGTTGACCTGAGGGGATATTTTTTTGGAGAATATTACAAATTATTAGTGTCTTACTGAAAAAGATGTGAAGGAAGTTTGCAGACGCTGCTTTTTAATGATTTTATTCCTAAAAATGAATATTGTGTACAAAATAGCTACAAAATCTGTGATTTGTAGGTATAAATATTCAATATGTCCCCGTCAAACCCCTCCAAAGTGGAGACTGACTTTAATGAGGACTAGTAACGTAGCGACTGACTCAAAGTGCAAAATCTGGCGCCCTCTCTATTTGGAAATACCTGGATCCAACCTTGGGTATTTTAGTGAAGAAAACGTGCAAATCTATGTATTTAACAATTAGCAAAATCAGAACAATTATTATACCGCATTATCTACTTTAAACATAACGACGGATCTAGCTGAAGACACTTGTGTGTTTCACGGTTTCGTCATCTTCCGCTGTGCTTTTCCCCGGGTCAACCAACATGACCCGATGGGTTTCTTTTTTATGTACACTTGTAAAACAAATTGACGGTCGTTTACTGCTTAGATCACCAATCTTAATCATATTTTTATCTTCTTAGATTAAATTTTGTATATGTATATTACCAGCTACTCCGGGTAGCCAAACATTTTGTACGAGCCACCATTATAATGGTTGCTATTTTTGTATATACATTGTTGGTGAATATAACTGTACAAATATTTTCAGAGTAAGTTTCTAACTTGTTTGACAATTTTAGATAAACAGAATATGATATTTAAGATTTCTTCATAAAAATATATGTTCAAAGCCTTGATGAGTTTAACCTATATACTTGTACGATATATCAATAATTACAGTATTCGGTTGCCATAATAACATCGAAATTTATATTTTTACAAAAAGGATATTTCCAATAATAGGCTTATTGATTATTTTAATTTTCGTTTCTTCTTTTCCAACTGAAATCTTGTACGTTGTCACCATGCCTTGTAAGTTCAAATTAATAGGACAGGATGAAGTTTATTCTTTTGAATGTGATCACTATGCAAACCATTTTATATTTGTATTTATTTATCTGAAATCATTTATCGAGACTTTGTATCTACATGTACTTCAATTAAAATATACCGCTCAAATATCTCCTTACAGTCGTGTATCCATATAACAATGCCCATTTTATATCTATCAAAACGGAAAAAAAAATGAGGCGAATAAGAAAAAAAACCGTTTCGATTTTCAATTTTTAATCTATTTTTGCCGGGAGGTTGACACACATTCATCTAAACTCAGCAATGTCAAATAGTTGGCAGAAATGATTAATATGAAACTATTTCAACTTACACAGGTTTTATATTCGGCATGCTTACATTGTAGTGGATACAAATTTATTATTTGAATGCATTGCACATGTAACAATTTAAACAAACATGAATACTGAGCTATAATTACTGGGATAGTGTTACGATAAGTAAAAAGTAAGATTTATCAGTGTTAAAAATATCGGCCTCAAAGGCATTTGGGGAAAAATGCAATTTTGGGATTGCGAAGTAAATTGATAAAACCATATTCCCTCGATATTTACAGGTACAAATAAAGGAAGAGCTGCCAAAATTCACATACTCAAAAGATTGTAAATCATACCCATCATTAAGAGTAATCTTATGTGTTTATGTAAATCAACCCATCATTTAGCTTAATCTTAAGTGTTTAAAATAGCCAACTCGAGATGGCGCAACATAAAACTAGTGTTCCGGAAAGACTTATTCATGTATAACAATTCTTACTTCATAAAAATTCCGAGATATACATTTCTACCATTAAATGGAGTTTTAAATTTAATGAATTTCTAAATTGTGTTAAATCATCTTGATTCATGCCAATCGCTTCATTACTTAAACTTGTGAAGCCGTCACTCATCTGTGACTAGTGACTTCAGTATCAAGCAAAAGTGTTGGAAATGTATTTTGTCTCTCAAAAAGATACCTTATTTGAAGATGTTTCCATTATTGACAAAATGACCATGGTATGTTTACATTTCAATTTGGCGATATATCCAAACACGTTACAGTTATTTTATGGCATTCAATATTTAATATAACTGAGAGTGGTTGAAGGTTGATTAAATAAATTATAGTAATGACATTTCCAAGAGATTATAATCAGACTAATGTACCTTTTTTCAACCTATTTCAACCACTTTTCATTGTAAATAAAGTCTGTAATAGACATGCATAGGTTGACATACTAATTGATTTACACCAAAATTATTGTTTATGATGATTTTACTATTACATATTCAAAATGACAGAAATGGTTATATATTAAGCGGTGATATAGTTTATTAGAATCAATGGTACATTTCCACACGCCACATGTGTTTTGGTTAATACTAATAAGGTTTTTAATTGTTTACTACTAGTATATATGATTTAAAATTCTCATTCAAAATATATTCAAGTAAATTATCCGCCTATTTGATGCGATCACAGTTATTATCCACAGGATCTGCGGTCTATCTTTTAGCCATATATAGAGAAAATTGATGAGTCTAAGAAAATGAAGAATATATCAGATCGAAGTTGACGCACAGGGCAAGTGAAATATCTAGAAGATATATATGAAAATTAATCGTCAATTTTTGTGAAATAAATGAACAGTCAAGATATTTTTGATTTGACAACGCCTGGCGCAAGTGTTAAACAACTGGAGGAATATTAATCTACAGCAAGTCTTATAATCTGTGGGTGTGCAATGTAGGTACTTACGGAGTATTACAGAAATAGAAGAAACACCGGAAACACTTCTCAAGAGAAACAAATCAGACACACTACTATCGTTTAGGATTAGAGCAGTCAAATTCCCTCGAGATTTGATGATATGGGCTCGCCATTTGCTCACATGAAGCTATTTTGAAGCTAAAATAAGTTTCTATTATCGTGGATATTGAAACAGCCGAAATGAAACTAATGGAGATAATATTTTTGATGTTTATTTGTCGTTGCAGTTTGTCTTTAAAGTGAAGTGAGGGTTATATTTACTTGTTTTTAATCAATAACGAGCTTGAATGCTAATATTCATGTTCTTAGAATTCGTCATGATTAGGTCAGCCAATACTAATATTGTTAAAATTGTGTTCCTGTATTCCTGAGTATACATGAGACCTACTCGACCAAAACGAGTAGAAAGTCGCAGTTTTTGTTTTAAAATGATATAATGATAATAATGTCATACTATCTGTCTTCATTTTCCAGGTTGGGATGAAACATTAATGAAGGTTAAAAAATGATAAACCTATTAGTTTATGTAATTAGACCCATCATTTAGCTTAATCTTAAGTGTTTAAAATAGTCAACTCGAGATGGCGCAACATAGAACTAGTGTACCGGAAAGACTTATTCATGTATAACAATTCTTACTTCATAAAAATTCCGAGATATACATTTCTACCATTAAATGGAGTTTTAAATTTAATGAATTTCTAAATTGTGTTAAATCATCTTGATTCATGCCAATCGCTTCATTACTTAAACTTGTGAAGCCGTCACTCATCTGTGACTAGTGACTTCAGTATCAAGCAAAAGTGTTGGAAATGTATTTTGTCTCTCAAAAAGATACCTTATTTGAAGATGTTTCCATTATTGACAAAATGACCATGGTATGTTTACATTTCAATTTGGCGATATATCCAAACACGTTACAGTTATTTTATGGCATTCAATATTTAATATAACTGAGAGTGGTTGAAGGTTGATTAAATAAATTATAGTAATGACATTTCCAAGAGATTATAATCAGACTAATGTACCTTTTTTCAACCTATTTCAACCACTTTTCATTGTAAATAAAGTCTGTAATAGACATGCATAGGTTGACATACTAATTGATTTACACCAAAATTATTGTTTATGATGATTTTACTATTACATATTCAAAATGACAGAAATGGTTATATATTAAGCGGTGATATAGTTTATTAGAATCAATGGTACATTTCCACACGCCACATGTGTTTTGGTTAATACTAATAAGGTTTTTAATTGTTTACTACTAGTATATATGATTTAAAATTCTCATTCAAAATATATTCAAGTAAATTATCCGCCTATTTGATGCGATCACAGTTATTATCCACAGGATCTGCGGTCTATCTTTTAGCCATATATAGAGAAAATTGATGAGTCTAAGAAAATGAAGAATATATCAGATCGAAGTTGACGCACAGGGCAAGTGAAATATCTAGAAGATATATATGAAAATTAATCGTCAATTTTTGTGAAATAAATGAACAGTCAAGATATTTTTGATTTGACAACGCCTGGCGCAAGTGTTAAACAACTGGAGGAATATTAATCTACAGCAAGTCTTATAATCTGTGGGTGTGCAATGTAGGTACTTACGGAGTATTACAGAAATAGAAGAAACACCGGAAACACTTCTCAAGAGAAACAAATCAGACACACTACTATCGTTTAGGATTAGAGCAGTCAAATTCCCTCGAGATTTGATGATATGGGCTCGCCATTTGCTCACATGAAGCTATTTTGAAGCTAAAATAAGTTTCTATTATCGTGGATATTGAAACAGCCGAAATGAAACTAATGGAGATAATATTTTTGATGTTTATTTGTCGTTGCAGTTTGTCTTTAAAGTGAAGTGAGGGTTATATTTACTTGTTTTTAATCAATAACGAGCTTGAATGCTAATATTCATGTTCTTAGAATTCGTCATGATTAGGTCAGCCAATACTAATATTGTTAAAATTGTGTTCCTGTATTCCTGAGTATACATGAGACCTACTCGACCAAAACGAGTAGAAAGTCGCAGTTTTTGTTTTAAAATGATATAATGATAATAATGTCATACTATCTGTCTTCATTTTCCAGGATAGGATGAAACATTAATGAAGGTTAAAAATTTGATAAACCTATTAGGAATGATAACAAATTGAAACATAATGCGGTGTCGGTAATGTGTCTGTATTGGATTTTTTTTTCAATTTATTAGCTTTTCAAGTTTTAAAAAATAGCATATCGTTTTAATACATATAAATAGATTTGGACAAATTGCCTTTGGGTTTTCAAAATCTCTATAATCATAGTATTTATTTTTCTTCTCTCTCTTGTTTTTTGTCCCATTATCAAACTCGTTTAGACATATTTCAAAAGGACCCAATAGATACTGCCAGCTTTTTTAAGGTATTCCTTGGAAGTATTTAATGCTTTTAAACGTTTTAATATTTGATAAAAGAACGCATGCGCTATTTTTACTCAGTATTTAACTCCAAATATAGAATACTGTAAATACCCTGCTACATTGAAGAATGGATCACGACTTGCTAACTTGAATTGTTAATCAATCACAACTACGATTGTTTGCGTTCAAACATGGATATCGCATTAGTGCTACGACATAGAACAAAGTAAGACAGTAATCGAAGCAGAAATGTATAAACTAAAAATGATTAGCTGTGCCAAATTCAGGCACGATTAACCGGTAGTGCGTTAAAATATCGCAGTATATTTTTGTTTTAGAAAATAATTAAGAATATAAATGTTGTATGTCCATCAATTATGAGATGATATCAAATGGATCGAAGGAAAATTTTGTTATTTTTTTCATATTCTTATCCAAACGACTTTGAGACATCAAAATCAAATCTTTTAATTTGTATTCTTAAAATCACAATACTATCTTTTTAGTTTGGAATATTTTGCAGTGGTTTTGCGTCATTTGGTGCGTACATGGTATTTTTTTTATCGGGTTGATTAAATAAATTATAGTAATGACATTTCCAAGAGATTATAATCAGACTAATGTACCTTTTTTCAACCTATTTCAACCACTTTTCATTGTAAATAAAGTCTGTAATAGACATGCATAGGTTGACATACTAATTGATTTACACCAAAATTATTGTTTATGATGATTTTACTATTACATATTCAAAATGACAGAAATGGTTATATATTAAGCGGTGATATAGTTTATTAGAATCAATGGTACATTTCCACACGCCACATGTGTTTTGGTTAATACTAATAAGGTTTTTAATTGTTTACTACTAGTATATATGATTTAAAATTCTCATTCAAAATATATTCAAGTAAATTATCCGCCTATTTGATGCGATCACAGTTATTATCCACAGGATCTGCGGTCTATCTTTTAGCCATATATAGAGAAAATTGATGAGTCTAAGAAAATGAAGAATATATCAGATCGAAGTTGACGCACAGGGCAAGTGAAATATCTAGAAGATATATATGAAAATTAATCGTCAATTTTTGTGAAATAAATGAACAGTCAAGATATTTTTGATTTGACAACGCCTGGCGCAAGTGTTAAACAACTGGAGGAATATTAATCTACAGCAAGTCTTATAATCTGTGGGTGTGCAATGTAGGTACTTACGGAGTATTACAGAAATAGAAGAAACACCGGAAACACTTCTCAAGAGAAACAAATCAGACACACTACTATCGTTTAGGATTAGAGCAGTCAAATTCCCTCGAGATTTGATGATATGGGCTCGCCATTTGCTCACATGAAGCTATTTTGAAGCTAAAATAAGTTTCTATTATCGTGGATATTGAAACAGCCGAAATGAAACTAATGGAGATAATATTTTTGATGTTTATTTGTCGTTGCAGTTTGTCTTTAAAGTGAAGTGAGGGTTATATTTACTTGTTTTTAATCAATAACGAGCTTGAATGCTAATATTCATGTTCTTAGAATTCGTCATGATTAGGTCAGCCAATACTAATATTGTTAAAATTGTGTTCCTGTATTCCTGAGTATACATGAGACCTACTCGACCAAAACGAGTAGAAAGTCGCAGTTTTTGTTTTAAAATGATATAATGATAATAATGTCATACTATCTGTCTTCATTTTCCAGGATAGGATGAAACATTAATGAAGGTTAAAAATTTGATAAACCTATTAGGAATGATAACAAATTGAAACATAATGCGGTGTCGGTAATGTGTCTGTATTGGATTTTTTTTTCAATTTATTAGCTTTTCAAGTTTTAAAAAATAGCATATCGTTTTAATACATATAAATAGATTTGGACAAATTGCCTTTGGGTTTTCAAAATCTCTATAATCATAGTATTTATTTTTCTTCTCTCTCTTGTTTTTTGTCCCATTATCAAACTCGTTTAGACATATTTCAAAAGGACCCAATAGATACTGCCAGCTTTTTTAAGGTATTCCTTGGAAGTATTTAATGCTTTTAAACGTTTTAATATTTGATAAAAGAACGCATGCGCTATTTTTACTCAGTATTTAACTCCAAATATAGAATACTGTAAATACCCTGCTACATTGAAGAATGGATCACGACTTGCTAACTTGAATTGTTAATCAATCACAACTACGATTGTTTGCGTTCAAACATGGATATCGCATTAGTGCTACGACATAGAACAAAGTAAGACAGTAATCGAAGCAGAAATGTATAAACTAAAAATGATTAGCTGTGCCAAATTCAGGCACGATTAACCGGTAGTGCGTTAAAATATCGCAGTATATTTTTGTTTTAGAAAATAATTAAGAATATAAATGTTGTATGTCCATCAATTATGAGATGATATCAAATGGATCGAAGGAAAATTTTGTTATTTTTTTCATATTCTTATCCAAACGACTTTGAGACATCAAAATCAAATCTTTTAATTTGTATTCTTAAAATCACAATACTATCTTTTTAGTTTGGAATATTTTGCAGTGGTTTTGCGTCATTTGGTGCGTACATGGTATTTTTTTTATCGCGTTAACGTTCTATTAAATTTATTTTCTGACACGGATTGGTGGTTCTTCGCTTAAAATAATCAAGTTAATACATGGTATATTTTTGCTGCGGGCCAATTTCTGAAATTATACCCATTTGAATCATAATGATATATATTATAAGCCTATTAGACCATTTTGATGGATGATTGTATTGATGAATATCAGATACATTAGATTTCGAAAAGGTACAATATATCTTATCAACAAAAAACCAAGATGAACCCACAGCATTCGGGAGTAAAATATATTGAAACACTAATTACTTATCTAGGCATTTTTTACTGAATGAACATCCTACAGTCGATTTAGTAAGTCATCATTTGCTGACAATTAACTGAAGAAAAATGGATGGCGACAAACGTGATTGAGGCGCAGACATCAAATAAGAAAAAACTAAGAAATAGAAAAATAATAACAACAATAGGAAGAAAAAAATGATTAAAGGCGAAATCATACTCGGCCTCTTAACAAAATTTTTCCTACCAAACATTTGTTCGTGACGTCACCAAATATTTGCCATCGAACTTAAAGTATGAACGGACATTTGGTCCAATGTATATGGCAATTCAATAGCATGTGCAATCTAGCGCGAAATTTTATTTGGTCCCAACTCGGTGTTGAAGTTATTTTGTTTGGAGTCACTTGTCATTTTGACGTCACGACCAAATGTTTGGTAGCGAGGCCGAGTATGTTTTCGGCTTTAGAAACGAGTATACATAAAATAAATCAATAACAATTTAGCCTCTTTGAATCTGAGGTAACAACAGCTTCAGGGAAAATAAGTATTAAACAATAACGTATTTCTGTACAGGAAAATGAATAACCTATCGCATTCCGTTTGGAATCGTTTGTTATTTCCTAGGGAATCTGGGAGGTGAGATTTATCTCATATAATCAATATCAATCATAAACGTAGCCTTCCATTTCCCTAAGCTACAAAACGGTACATTTTACATGTGGACCGCCGCGGCAAAAGGGTGCAGTTGTCGGCTCGTACATGTTACTCCTTGTAGCATATCTGATGTATGCTATTTGTATGCATCAGATATGCTACAATGAGCAACATGTAGGAGCCGACAACTGCACCCTTTTGCCGCGGCGGGACACATATACTCTAAGGTGTCAATAAACGATTTTGTGAGTTAAGTACTAGTAATATAGATGTTGGGCATTTTTGGTTGCTTTCTTTTGAAGCTGAATTAAGAGTACCCAATGCAAGCGAAAACTATAATGATTATAGAACACCCTTAACAGAAAATGAAGTATAACATATTTGTATTTATTTTTTTCCAAATATCATAATATTCATCATGACTGAATACTATTCATCTATGCAGACAAAGAAGTTTTTCAAGGATGCTGATCAAACAAATTTGTGTTTTCAACGTCAAATTCATTTGACAAGACACATGTTTTACAAGTAAAAAAGAATACACATCAGAGATGAGCCATTTAGTTTCAAACATCATGGTAGAAAAACACAATTTTTGACATACATCGACATACCCAAGCAGGAATATAAAGCCGAATTCATACTTTCCAATTCGGGATCCCGAATTTAATTCCAAATGTATAAGTATAGGAAAGCATGTATGTCCTTTTTATCCATTTTCAGTGGCAAAACAATTTTTTGACAAAATACACTTAAAAATGCTTTTAGATAGTCATATTCCTTAATTTTATGCTGTTTTTACTATAAATCTTTTTTGATCAAAATCTTATAGTATTGCTTTAAGTTCGCTACAGCACTATTACCATATCCGCAAAAGCATTTCGACAAAGGTGAAACCAAATTACAAAAACACACAATTAATAACAATGTTCATGTTCTCCTGTTCACGCCCTTGATGATAACAAGTGCCATATAAGAGCAAGGTCATTTTCGAGGTTTCTCTACTATCTCTGTCTGTGTTTGTTACAACAATTTAATATTTCGAAACACGTGTGTCTACCTGCGTCACTACCTAATTTGCTAGCGGCATTCTGTTTATTTCTTCGTGACTTACATTACATCAACTCAGACACATATGTTAGCAAAATTAATTTTTTACAATACACGTACACATGTCACTGATATTTAGATTTTTTAATATTTAGTTAGAAATAAGTCGTTAATTTTACCATGTTTACGGGAGTAATGTATCTGTTGACCTAAGGGGATATTTTTATGGAGAACATTACACATTCTTAGTGTCTTACTGAAAAAGATGTGAAGGAAGTTTTATTTAAAATAATTAAAAGACGTAATGCCAGGCAAATGTTATTTTAACGATAAAATATGATAATCTGGTATTTTAAGGGCGGATTAAGAAGGGCCACACCCGGCTCGCGCACCCTCTATTTTTTTTTCAAAGCAGACGTCAACGCTGCTTTTTAATGATTGTATTTCTAAAAATGAATATAGTGTAGAAAACAGCTACAAAATATGTGATTTGTAGGTATAAGTATTCAATATGTCCCCGTTAAACCCCTTATTTAAATTTGTTTTTGCAAAGTGGAGACTGACTTTAATGATGGTAGTAAGGTAACAGCCCGCTAGTCCGTAGGTTCGCTAGTCCGAAAATGAAAAAAAGTTCGCTAGTCCGAAAGCGTATTTTCCTATACCAGGTATAAGAAAATACGCTTTCGCTATTCCAAATTTGAAAAAAGGTACGTCAGTCCGAAAATAGGATTCGCTAGTTCGAATTTGAAAAAAGGTTCGCTAGTCCTAAATTTTAAAAGGTCAGCTACGTTACCATTAAGATTACAGCCCGCTAGTCCGAAGGTTCGCCAGTCCGAAGGTTCGCTAGTCCGAAGGTTCGCTAGTCCGAAAATGAAAAAAGGTTCCCCAGTCCGAAAATGAAATAAGGTTCGCTAGTCCGAAATGAAAAAAGGTTCGCCAGCGAACCCTTTTTAATTTCGGACTAGCGGACCTTAATGAAATAAGGTTCGCTAGTCCGAAATGAAAAAAGGTTCGCCAGCGAACCCTTTTTAATTTCGGACTAGCGGACCTTATTTCATTTTCGGACTGGGGAACCTTTTTTCATTTTCGGACTAGCGAACCTTCGGACTAGCGAACCTTCAGACTGGCGAACCTTCGGACTAGCGGGCTGTAATCTTAATGGTAACGTAGCGACTGACTTTAAGTGCAAAAAATGGCACCCTCTCTATTTTAAAATACCTGGGTCCAACCGTGGGGATATTAGTGAAAAAACGTGCAAATTTACGTATTGAAAAATTAACGCTTCGCGGCCGTTTATTTAACTTTTTTTTTCTCTCGATGTAAGAAAAAAAAAAGCAAAAAATCTCCTGAAAACCTAAAAAAAAGAAATGCGGTAAAATTCGAAATGTTAACCAAATGTGCGCGGGAAGCTGAGACAGAGTTCTTTTTTTCTTTGGCCTAATCAAAACAAAATCTGCTTTATACATAACGACGGATCTAGGTGCAGACACTTGTATGTTTCACGGTTTCGTCATCTTCAGTTGTGCTTTTCCCCGGGTCAACCAACATGACCCGATGGGTTTCTTTCTATGTACTCTTGTAAGGCACGATTCTCAGTTCATGACGGAATGTTTTCCGATGTACGAAAGGGCTTGACGCAAGAGCCATGACGAAATGTATTTTGAGTCATGATGCAAAATATTATGAAATGATTCTGCATCTTTCAATCAACTATAATACATCTACCTTCGAATCATGACTCAATATTTGTCTGCATCATGATGCAAGACAATTGCGTTAAGCCCTTTCGTATGACTCGTATGACTCAAAAGCTTCCGTCTTGATATGGAACCGTGCCTAAACAAATTGACGGTCGTTTACTGCTTAGATCACCAATCTTAATCATATTTTTATCTTCATGCTTTACGGGGATGTATCGTCACACTTGTCCTGTCATGTCTTGTTTTGCACCATGTAACTTTGTTTTTATTTGTTATGTCCTCATCTAAGCACTGTAGTATAAGAATAAATTTTGTATATGTATATTACCAGCTATTCCGGGTAGCCAAACATTTTGTACGAGCCACCATTATAATGGTTGCTATTTTTGTATATACATTGTTGGTGAATATAAATGAACAAATATCGAGAACACATATATTTTCAGAGTAAATTTCTAACTTGTTTGACAATTTTAGATAAACAGAATATGATATTTAGGATTTCTTCATAAAAATATATGTTCAAAGCCTTCATGAGTTTTACCTATACACTGGCCATTTAAAGTATTTCCGCACTAACACATTATTCAGCCGTCTCTCACAAGGCGTTTATATGAAACTATCTGAAAACTTATGTTGCTTTTGGTCAGATCTGATAGGTAATGTAGTTGGGTGTAAAATCGAGCTCCAGATGGGACCAACCCCCTCACGTATAGGGAGGGGACAACAACACAAATGGGTCGAAAAACGTGATTTTTAGGTCAAATTTGATTTGACAACACCTGGGTCAAGGTCACTTAATCACTCAAGTTGAGTGGTCATATGGAATGTGTATATGTAATAGAGTGACAATCAGGCAATTAAATGTCCTGGTCACGCTTGAGTGCGTCAAGAAAATGCTTGGAAGCAAACGAAAAATGATCCTTCAAAGCCCCATCAGTTTACAAAAAAATAGGGCTGTGATGAATGTAGAGTGTTTTGTGACGGTATATGTCAGATTTAAACCTTTTAAAACCTTTTAAAATGTCATATACCGCCAGGGACCATTCCACTTTTACCACAGCCCTATTTTTGTAAACTGGGTGGCGTCGAAGGGTTATTTTTCGTTAGCTTCCAAGCATTCTCTTGGCGAAGTCAAGCGTGACCAGGACATTTCATCGCCTGCTTGTCACTCTATTACATATACACATTCCACATGACCACTCAACTTGAGCGGTGAAGTGACCTTGATCCAGGTGTGGTCAAATCAAATTTGACCTAAGAATCACGTTTTTCGACCCATTTGTGTTGTTGCCCCCTACCCGTAGGTGAGGGGGTTGATCCTATTTGGTGCTCAATTTTACAATTAACTAGATTACCTATCAGATCTGATCAAAAGCAACATAAGTTTCCAAATAGTTTCCTTATAAACGCCTTGTGAGATATGGCTGAATAATGTGTTAGTGCGGAAATACTTTAAATGGCCAGTGTATACTTGTACGATATATCAATAATTACAGTATTCGGTTGCCATAACAACATCAAAATTTACATAATTACAAACAGGATATTTTCAATAATAGGCTTATTGATTATTTTAATTTTCGTTTTTTCTTTTCCAACTGAAATCGGGTACGTTGTCACCATGCCTTTTAAGTTCAAATTAATTGGACAGGATGGAGTTTATTATTTGGAATGTGATCACTATGCAAACCATTTTATATTTGTCAAGCTATAAAACTAGTTATTTATCATAAATCATTTATCGAGACTTTCCATCTACATGTATTTCAATTAAAATATACCGCTAAAATACCTCCTTACAGTGGTGTATCCATATAACAATGGCCATTTTATATCTATCAAAAGCAAAAAAAAACACGTTTCGATTTTCAATTTTTAATCTATTTTTGCCGGGAGGTTGACACACATTCATCTAAACTCAGCAATGTCAAATAGTTGGCAGAAATGATTAATATGAAACTGTTTCAACTTGCACAGGTTTCATGTTCGGCATACTTGCATTGTAGTGGATACAAATTATTATTTGAATGCATTGCACTTGTAATAATTTAAACAAACATGAATACTGAGATAGAATAACTGGGATAGTGTTTCGATAAGTAAAAAGTTAGATTTATCAGTGTTAAAAATCTCGGCCT
Organism: Ophiothrix spiculata; assembly: GCA_000969725.1. Lineage (NCBI taxonomy): Eukaryota > Metazoa > Echinodermata > Ophiuroidea > Amphilepidida > Ophiotrichidae > Ophiothrix > Ophiothrix spiculata. The sequence continues at coordinate 42,798 of JXSR01S022880.1, forward strand.
CAAATGCATTTGGGAAAAATGCAATTATGGGATTGAGAAGTAAATTCATAAAATCCTATTCCCCCGATATTTACAGGTACAAAGAAAGGAAGAGCTGCCAAAATTCACATACTCAAAAGATTGTAAATCATACCCATCATTAAGAGTAATCTTATGTAAATTAGACTCATCATTTAGCTTAATCTTAAGTGTTTAAAATAGTCAACTCGAGATGACGCAACATAGAACTAGTGTACCGGAAAGACTTATTCATGTATAACATTTCTAAATTCATAAAAATTCCGAGACATACATTTCTACCATAAAATGGAGTTTTACATATAATAATTTTCTAAATTGTGTTTTGCATCTTGATTCATACCAATCGCATCATTGCTTAAACTTGTGAAGCCGTTTAAAGTGTTGGAAATGTATTTTGTCTCTCAAAACGATACCTTATTTGAAGATGTTTCCATTATTGACAAAATTACCACGGTCTGGCTACATTTCAATTAGGCGTTATATCCAAACCCATTATGGGCCCCATGGAAGAACAGTGCCAGTGCATTGAATGGGTTCCCAAGGTATAACAAGAATGAAATAAATAAATAAACACGATACTGCTATTTTATGGCATACAATATTTAATATAACTGAGAGTGGTTGAAGGTTGATTAAATAAATTATAGTAATGACATTTCCGAGAGATTATAATCAGACTAATGTACCTTTTTTTAACCTATTTCAACCAATTTTCAGTGTAGATAAAGTCTGTAATAGACATGCATACTTGACATACTAATTGATTTACACCAAAATTATTGTTTATGATGATTTTACTATTACATATTCAAAATGACAGAAATGGTTAGGTTATGTATTAAGCGCTGTTATAGTTTATTAGAATCAATGGTACATTTCCACACGCCACTAATAAGGTTTTAAATTGTTTACTATTAGTAAATATGATTGAAAATATTATTCAAAATATATTTAAGTAAATTATCCGCCTATACGATGCAATCCGAGTTATTATCCACAGGATCTGCGGTCTATCTTTTAGCCATTATAGAGAGAATATTGGTGAGTCTAAGAAAATGAAGAATATATCAGATCGAAGTTAGTGCACAGGCAAAATCAAATATCTTAAAAGATTTATATGAAGATTAATCGTCAAGTTTTGTGAAATAAAATGAACAGTCAAGATATTTTTGATTTGCCAACGCCTGACGCAAGTGTTAAACAACTGGAGGAATATTAATCTACAGCAAGTCTTATAATCTGTGGGTGTGCAATATAGGTAGTTACGGAGTATTACAGAAATAGAAGAAAAACCGGAAACACTTCTCAAGAGAAACAAATCAGACACACTACTATCGTTTAGGATTAGAGCAGTCACATTCCCTCGAGATTTGATGATATGGGCTTGCCATTTGCTCACACGAAGCTATTTTGAAGCTAAAATAAGTTTCTATTATCGTAGATATTGAAACAGTCGAAATGAAAGTAATGGAAAGATTATTTTTGATGTGTATTTGTCGTTGCCGTTTGTCTTTAAAGTGAAGTGAGGGTTATATTTACTTATTTTTAATCAATGGCGAGCTTGAATGCAAATATTCATGAAATTCTTCATGATTAGGTCAGCCAATATACTAATATTGCAACTGTTAAAATTGTGTTCCTGTATTCCTGAGTAAACATGAGACCTACTCGACCAAAACGAGTAGAAAGTCACAGTTTTTGTTTTAAAATGATATAATGATAATGTCTTACTATCTGTCTTCACTTTCCAGTATAGGATGAAATATTAATAAAGGTTAAAAATTTGATAAACCTATTAGGAATTATAACAAATTGAAACATAATGCGGTGTCGGTAATGTGTCTGTATAGATTTGTTTTTCAATTTATTAGCTTTTAAAGTTTTAAAAAATAGCATAAACGGTAAATCTGTATCTATTTTAAACTAATTCTGTTGAAAGCAAAAATGATAACATGTAGTAAGTTATGGTTTCTCCTAAACAATATTACATGATGCATTGGATTAAAGTATGTATTGCAGAAAGAATTGTATAATCCGTTGTAATTAGGTCAGAATTAGTTCTTTGACACATTAAACACGACCTTGACTTA
>JXSR01S022880.1:56297-70900 GCA_000969725.1 Ophiothrix spiculata
TTACATTAGTAGTTTCTGTAAGTAGTTTCTACTGACTTTCTTATATCGATTTCAATCAGCATCAGGGCAAGATTTTTCCTACATATTTTTTTAGCTCAAAAGATGGCTTCAAAAGTTTATTTCCGTAAGATCATTACATTCCCATATGGCAGTCTTAAAATTACGCTAAGAAATTAAGAACATTTTTGCAGTGCAAATTCATACGCTTGTGAAGTCTACCCATAAAACGTGAGTAAATATTTTTTATTTATTTTTGTTCGTTTTTGTATTCTTTTATTACCAGATAAACGGTATTTGCCTGTAACAATGAATAGGAATTGAAAATACAATTTTAATTTACCCTGTGTGTGAATTAATGTATGCAATTTTTTAAAATTAATTTCGTTCCAAGTTATTAAAGTACACAAATGAGATTATTTGAGTTTTATATATGTAAGTTCGATAGTTTAATACATGTGTTTAATCATTGCGGGTTTGCATTCAGCATTTTTCTCATCAATTAGGCATGTGTAAGTTGACACCAATTCATCTATCCTGTCTACAAAAAACATTTAAATTTCTGGTTTTTTTTTACAAATTGTATAGAATGTGATAAGTACTAGTATGTTATTGTGTACTTAACATTCCTTTATATTCTATTGAAGTGAATTGTTCAATCTGAGATATGGGGTATTCCTTATGTTTTTGAATTTTGAGTATAACATAATGCATGTGTTTGCGTGCGTCAGGTTTTTTAATAATTTTTTTAAATGATAATTTTATTCTGGTAGTATGCTATAGAATATCGTAATACAATGTCATTTGACTGGCAATGTCAACATTTTCCCTCCAACCTTGCTAGAGAAAAAACAATTAACGTATGTTTAATCAGCTTTGCTTAATTGATAAAAAATATCGATGTAAAGCAGGACAAATAATGTGGTTAGCTATGCGATGGCGTTTATAACAGCATACGATGTCATTGATATAAATAATAAGAATAAATTTACACTGCCTAAAATAGTCTTTTATGAACATGACGTAAGGAATCATTCTTAAAGAAAAAAATACTGTAAACGGTTGTTTATATCGGTTCATTGACTTAAGAAGGTAGTTTTTAAAATTACCCTGAAATATCTTATCATCCATCTCCTGGTATAAATTTGTTTTAATTATTTGCTTATGTAAGGCCTAGTGCTTATGTTATTGTGGTATGTATAAATTTCTTCCTTAGCCGAGGAAGATTTTTTTAAAAATATTATGCGTTTAAAGTTTTAGTTTCAGTTAATGTTTCAAAATACAAACTGAACTAACGCTTTGAACGCATAATAATTGTCAATTCAATTAAGAAATTACATAAAGCTATTTCGTCCTTTATTACATAGTTATTTTTCATCCGTAGAAAAAAAAAACCAGTTTGTATTTTGAAACATTAACTGAAACTAAATCTTTGAAGGCATAATAATTGTCAATTCAATTAAGAAATTTCATAAAAGAAAACCAACCTTTTCAAATTATTGCATGCATTCTTAATTTCAAAATTAATTTAAAAAAAATAAACAAAAACAGTTGCTAATAAAATAGGCAAAGTTTGTAAAAAAGCCATTTGTAATGTAATTTTGAAATAGATTATATTTCGTGTCATTCATTTAAAGAACTCCTAGTATGAGTTATAGTGTAAAGATTCGGTATTTTAATGGGGAAATTATATTCGATTGAAATTAGGATCCATCATCATCACAATCTGCATATTCTATTTATAGTAATGTTCTACTGCAACTTTAACCAACAAAGCACCGGCACTTGATCATTACCTGTAGTTCTATGTGTTTACAAAGTTAATCATTTCACTTCTACGTTCAGCGTTATTCTCATTAATTAGTCACGTGTAAGCTGACATTAAGGTTTTGATTTGTTTACCTTTGTCTACAAAAACCACTTACGTTACAGATTTTATCTAATTCAATAAAGAATTCCGATATCCAAGATATAGAATAATCTTATGTTTTTTTACTTTAAAGACCTGAGTAATGCATTGCTTTGCAAACATCAGTGACAGAATTTTATTTTAATACATGTATATGTCACGAGAATGTTGAAAATTACTCAAAGTCACGTAATGTAAAGTCTTATCTTATATGTGCCATTAACTGAAACTTTCAACAAATGTCCCTTTGCTAGAACAAATTAATTGCGCACAATGACTTGCTTTCTATAATTATTAGATGTAAAGCTGGACAATTATATTTTGCAATGCGATGACAGTTTTGATAACATTCAATATGTAAGCAAGGACAAACACAACCTAAAGTTAAAAAGCACCCAAAGGTCACTGATGTAAATAGACAATAAGAACATGTATAAATTAACACTAATGGTTCCCAAACATACATTTATCTATTTTGTTGGATGGCAGAGTAAAAATTGTCCTCTTTTGCCAACATAGTTGTAACTTAGTTCATGTTTTGCTTTATCATTATTAATCAATAGCAGTAATGTAAAAACAACGAATATTTGTTTAAAAAATCTTAACACAGTTGCCTGAAAAAGAGGAATAAAAACATCTGAAAAATTCAAGCTATTATCAGCAGCAGCGCTGACTTCAAACACATGCATTGCATTAACATTTATGTGGGCGAATATAAACATCTGGAAGTAATGACATCACAGACTACGTTTCTGTGTGAGTTTAAAGTTTTGTTTTGAACATTATTCTCCACTTGATTTCGCACAAAAATGACTTAAAGCAAAGTGTATTAGCTGCTACTAATATGGATTAAAATATAAATTATAATATGAAATATGTCACAGATAAATTAAAAATGAATTATTAGAGCTAAGTGTTTTTTGATAGTTGACTTCAACACTGAGTCCAGAAATTTATATAACCAACACTCGACAACCAGTTCTTTAATCTGATTGGGCGAAAATTTGCGGTAAACAAAGCAAGAAAATTGCAACCAAAGCAACAAGCACAGTTTAATAACTGGATTAAATTAAAATTCATATTATAAGGGAGGTTTTTTCATCAATAAAATATGCACAGAAAAAATTGTGCCCGTCCATCTCAAAGAAGCCGTAAATGCAGCAAACGTTTTTTTGCGCTACAGGTGAAAACACATGTCAAGGTCGTTAATTTGTCGAAATTAATTTTTGATAAATGCACAATCCTTGTGCTTACTTCAAAACACCAACAAAGTTTCATTTCAAGAACATGTTCGGATATATTAAATATATTTGTATCTTTTCAGGACAATCAACAGAAAAGCTGATCTTTGAAGGCTTTTATTTGAGTTATACACTCCCTGACAATCTTTGACGGACCATAACTTGACTTATGGCAATCAAGTGCAGTTTAATAAAGTCTCATTTTAATCCTTATAATAACATGATCTTTTGCAAATCTTTAAAAAAAAATGAAAATGACAAGAGGCTGCATTTACAGCTGGTTTGGGATAAACGGTCTAAAACATAGTGACTTTGTATCTGTCAATGCACATGTACCATTCAATTACTTTTCATTTTATAATCTACGATACGCCATATTTTTAAAACAAGAACATTAAAATTGTCAACAATATGCTGCTGTTGTTGTTGTTGTTTAGCTTATATATGATTAAAATGACCGTATATCAGAGTATGATTGTTTAAAACAACATTTCCTTACCTTCATCCATAGTTGATATCCTAATATCTTGCCAAAACGTCAATTCAAATTCGCATATTTGTGAAATTAACTCCCCTGTTATTCATCCATAGTTTATCGGCACTTCAAATCAAGAAGCATTCTAAAGTGCACGTGATTTATTTTTTCAATCCAATGCTTGATTAAGCTTATCAATGATGAAAAAGCTAAAACTATAAGTTACCACATGAAGAAGCTAATCTGTATGCCTTGGTTGAGATAATACACACATCGGCCTCTTAGTAGAGGTATTGGTTAAGGAGTGCTCTCTCTCTAAGTCTGCGCTCATAGTATTCCTAAACACACGTGTCATAGATAGTCACAAGTACTTTCAATACATTTGTGTATATTTTGATTACAATTTACATATTTATAACGATGTTATCATCTATTTATTCGCGTTTGCCCATTACGAACATGCATAACTGGGTCAAATATACTTTTGACCATTGTTCGATTCAATCTCTTGAAATAAAGTATTTTGGAAAAACAAAATTAAAAGTATAACACTTAGAATATATCAATCAATTTCAACTTCAACTTATTTTTACCATATTTGGGATAAATTTACAAAAGACACTTAGGTGCACACCAATAGGACTCGTGTTTTAATAATCCGCCATAAGTTCGATCAAGCAGGGTTAAGCATTGAACAGTTATGATGACTAACACCGAAAAGGGGGACTTTGCGACGATATGCAAACTGAGATATCAGGCTTTGAAGTTGAGAAGTGGTAAAATTTTCGTCTGGGGGTGAATTTGAGATTTTGTGATATTATGAATCTTCAAAGTTTTAAATATCTGCCTACCAAGGTGTTTTCTATTAAATCGCGAAAAAAAGATGCTTTTTAGACAATTTTCTAACACCGTGTCAATTTTGTTTTCACAATTTTGTGATCGGAATAAAATCATCCATATTAATTGAAAATATTCCTAATTTGCAATATTTTTGTAAATGAATTAAAGATATGTATCTTGACAATGTCTGTGTCAAATTTGAGGATGATAGAGTGCTCCTAAGTACCCGTTGCTAAGGAGATTTTGTGTATAGTTGAATAGTAATCAATAAAAATGATGCTTTCACAAACCCAAATTTTAAAGCCTGTATTCTCCAATTGCTATTTTTGAAAAGTGATCAACACGCTCTTACTAAAATAGCCATATCTTCGGAACGGATTGTTGTATCGAAATGTTTGAGGTACCAAATTACTTGTGAAGCTTTTTCATGATGCCAAAAACTCAATTTTGATGTCGGAACCAAAGTCCCCCCCTTTCGGTGTGAGTCATCACAATTATTGAATATTGAAAAAAAAAAGATATTGAGTTAGCACATGCATATCAACCATTCAAACCCTTGCACTAGCTCAAAGTTGATCAAAGTTGATTCTTAGATTTTTACGTCATTCATGTCCCTATCTTCAGAATAGACCAAGTTTTTTTTAAATTGTATTTCCCATTAACTTAAGCTTATTCGGAATTTAATCAGTACTAGTTCGGAAACATACGTGTATCTAAATTCATTTCATCCTATTGTAATACATAGGCAATCGGACAAACGACCTAAGGCCAGCAAGTGCTTTTTTAGAATATCTAGTTGTGTATATAGATAAGGTCATCGCAATAGAGGTTGTTTTTATACGTAACAAATCTTATCAATCTGAATCATGAATTGACCTACATCTGGGATCAAAACAATGCATATATATTACTTAATACAATCAAGTCAATCAGATTACAAACGAAAACATAATCTACCTTTTATTTACATAACCTGTGAATGAAAAACCGTAATAAGATATCTCATCTTTGGTTTTAAAAAAGGTATTTTATCAACTGAACAATATACGAGCATTTAAGTTGGAGGAAAAAGACACCTCCACGGCGTTTGCAAGTATGAAATTAGCTTGTTATGACATCAAATGCAAATTCTATTATTGTTCAATAATTCACGACATTGCGTAATGTAAAAATGAAATTTACATGCGCACTGATTCTATAAATAGAATTCCTCAGAAGATTCTTGTATGATAAAAAGAAAATGTTATTTGATTTATATTAGCGCTTTATCAAATATATATATATCTCCAAAAAATAACTATGTGCAAAAGGACTGTAATATCATTGGTGCGTCAATCTTTACAGTGCTCGTGGGTTGATGCCAACGTATTTGCAAGTTAACTTATTTATCCCCCAAGCAAAGCGCCAGCCCCATCAATCTTGTATTACCGTAGTAATCTGGCTTTTAGATATTAATTATCATGGCAATGTTTTTTAATCAGAAGCATTTATGGAACTTGATTGCCATAATGAACATTCTGTTTAAGACAATAATAACGTTATCTGGGTTTTTTAATGTATCGAGTAAAAGTGATGTTTTCTACAAGTTAAAAGGCATATAAAACATATTGAACACCTAATTGGATGCAATGTTATTTAGATTGAAGCTTAGGTTACGAAATTCCTTTTGAACATAATACTAATGTTACGAAAGTATACTGATAATTTGGTATGCTACGATGTTGTTGTTTCTCTCTACGAACGTTAATTGACAACACTTAATGCTCTTATTATAAACAATTATATCATTAATGTAATACCTTATCAATATTGTCAGGTTATATTGCCTACCAGCTTTCACTCAAGACTACTTTAGGACTTTACGACTACTCTTTTCTGATAAACTAAATATTATGCCTATACCTATCTTTACATTCTCAGCGTTATGACGCACATAACATAACACAATAAAGCTTGATATCACTCAAAATATGATCCCCTATCTGTATGTTCCATGAAATCTTGCTGGATGCAAAATTAAATACCATATTGTTTTTATAGTGACGTATTTACCTTTATCTTGATTTTTTATTATAGTATATTGTTATTAAACTTATTGAATTTTCAGACAGATTTTGATCTTATTAGAATAAGTCATATAAGCTTAAAATGTTTGTTTGTTTGCTACTAATCGGGATTTGATTTCAATTATACATAGAAATTCATATATCTTTTCATCATCACTTTAAGAAACAATCGGTTTCATTTGGCACTTAGTGGTTTTATATTTTAATTAATTAATTATCTAACACGTAAGTTTCTAAACTTATGATAACTGTTTGGATTTTTATTTATATTGTTAGAATAACTGACATTGTAAACTTTATCAGGCAAAAGAAAAACACTTTATACGGAAATCATTATGATTAATGAATTGTCGAGGTGTCGAAATACTCCATTAAGTTCGGCTTTAAAAAAAATTTCTAATCGCTGGATTATTTTTTTTCTGGGGGAGGGTGGTGCTCAACCTACTTTTCTTGCATTATGTAGCTTTAACAGAAGATTATTAAATATTGGACAAGGTGTGTCATATTCTAAATGTTCTCTTGTATGATGTTTCTATCTTAACTCCTGATAGGTGTAACAACAAAAAGACAACAAATATTTTAGCTCAGTTGAAATATTTTATTTCCAATTGGAAAACCAATAGTATATTGCTTGTATAAATGAGAAACACCACCCATTAATGATGAGAATGAAAAGACTTAACAACAAGTTGATAATAAGTCTACTACATTACGTTAAATAAAATTATAAAATCAGCTTGAGGACTAATTCTATCGATTGAATTTAATCCAGTGTCCGTTCGATAACAATCTTTTTTGGAAATACGAAGGAAATTAAATGAAAGAACATTGACTATTGCTTCTCCTATAAAACAGAATGTGTGTTAATAAATTCAATAACTTTTTTATTGACTCACACAGTAGATCAAATTCAATAAGGGAACATTACTATCAGAAATTAAAATACATTTTAACAAATATTATCTACTTGTTTAGCAGTAGATGACTCCTTTCAAAAATAAATCAGTAAGTCAAAATATCATTGAACTTTCAATAAACCATTTTTTGCAGTCACCGACATCTAAAACACGAATCCACATATTTATATAATTTTTACGTTTTCGATCAACTTTATACACAACATTTAATTTATAAATTCAAGTTTGATAATTGTGGCATTTTTCTGTGCGATCATCCAAAATGAAACAGAAACCTTTATTTGGTACTTGAAATTAGAGGACCGACTGTGTGACACATTTTAACCAGTTTTTATGCTGAAATAATTTTTACAAAATAAATTATTAGTATGGAAACTTACTTTTAATGGTATTTATACTACACCTAAATAAGTACAGATATATAAAATCGTTTGTAAATGTGTACATGATGTACATCATCTCGAAAAGAAGACATCTATTTCATTTGTTTTTAAATATAATACATACAAGTCTACGGAGGAACCACCTACGGACAACAAATATTGTTCTTATATTGTGTACAGATAAATTCAGTGAATAATAATCGTTTCTACATATAACAATTCTTACCAATTTCAATCATACCCATTATACACGCTACACAATGTATTTGGAATCAACATGCTTTAGAGTCTTAATATTTATCATATATTTGGCAAGCTACAGAGTACAAGGAAAATAATTGAAATAATTCATTGAGAACTTAATCAAAAGTATCATTATTCTTTTTTACAGCATTATTTTGGGATTTCAATTAGATATTCGTAAACTTATTGATTATTTTGTAGATGTAGCACCTGTTATGTCACTATGGTGCTATTTAAAAGTGCTACCTGGACCAAATCTACATATATGTGATGACTCACCCTGAAAAGGGGAACTTTGCGACAGAATACTTTTCGAGAATCTGATGAAAATAGGAAGCAAAAAATAAAGAAAATAATAAAAATTTCTAGCAGATTTTCTGTTGTAAAATTTGATCGCCTTGATCAATTTCAACAAGTAAGGTGTCATTATAAAGCTTAGAAAATGATGTAACAGATAAAATGATAAAAATAAAATTGATATCATCTGTTAAGTCCCTCCTTTCGTGGTGACCCATCACATATATTTGCTTCCTAAAACATCATCATAAAAGAAAACTGCAGTATGCTCCAAGTTTGAAAGGTCGTTGCATCATTGTTGCTTTAAAATATGCCATTATGGATTGATGTCAGTGTGTTTACCAAGTTAATCTTTTTATCTTCAAGAAAAGTGTCAGTCTCTCTCATCAATTATACATGAGTAATCTGGCTTTTAGATATCAATTTGTTTCATTATGTCTACACACCATAAGCACTAGCGTTGGTGCTTTTAATGTTTCTGATTACGAAACTAAATACAACGGAGAGTAATGTTCCCTCTCATTTCTGCTTAATGCATAAAGTTTTTAAGAGATAAACGATAGTGAAAAAAGGTCGATGCTTTAATGTTTTTTTTTTAAATTGCAAAGTAGGTTAATCGCGTTTTAGCATAATGGAAAATAATTATGTTTGATGGTTTTACAATTGTTTTAGCAGTGATGCTATTATCTATTAGTTTTATTTGATAATGATTGATCTGATGATACAAATATAAATGTTCATACTACAGCAGCTTTGTAAAAAAATCTTATTAACCTTTGCTTCGTTGTACTTTTCTATCATCTTGTTATAATTACATGTATTACTAAAATACATTCAAACCAAAGCTAACTGTTTAGAGCGACACATCAGTTTTTGTTATAAACGAATGTGTTTCAATGCTATATATATAGGTTGCATGACATTGTTTTTCAAATTAAGTCAACTTGAGAAATGTCACAGTAGTGCAGATATATGTCAGATAAGATATATGATTAGCAAAATATTGTGTGGTATCAATAATTCGTCTTCATCAGACACACACATGTGCTTAAGTTAACATTTAGAGCTACATCACTACCTGGATGTGATTAATATTCTTTTCTATAATGATTAATAATTTGTTCCTGGTATCTCATATTCCTTGAATCTGTTACTTCTGGTGATACAACCGGATAGTTAAGGATACAGATCCTCCAAAATAGTCGACAAAGAGGATTCTAATGAAAGACGTCAACCAATAATTATGTTATTCACAAGTCTTTAACGAAAAACCACGGAAAAACTGAAGACAAAGGAGTTTAAGAACTCAAGTAAGTTAGTGATTCATCTTGCCCGTCAAGGAGCCGCAACAGGTTGACTCAATCAGATGCAACAACCTGTTTAAAATCAGCAGACCATTATTAAATTGAACCCTGAAATAGGTTCAAGGGATGCTTCTCCTAATCATGTGATGTTTTTAGCAATTTTCATCCAACGTGTGCCCCATTACGTCACCAGAGGCGGATCTTTACAGATTAACAAATCAGACCATACATATCTTTCGTGTCTTTATAAAATGTGCAATAACTTTTGATTCATATTCTATCAGATTATTTTAACGTTTACTCACTATTGCGTTTTGTTCTCTCAAAAGAAAAGTTCAATATTCGTTGCGTTTTTATTGGGACACCCTGTATTGCTCAACGATATTTCTGATTTAATAATTATGTAAATTCTATACCTTTCAATTTAGAGAATTTATAGAAATTCAATTTGTGTCATTTTGTCGTTTATGTCCAGTTTGGAAATAACTTTTGATGAACGTTTGATTTAAAGATCCAAAAACCATTACCTCGATCTCTTGTGAGAAAAATGGGATTTTGTTCATGTTACTGCAGCCTTATCTCACATGCTTGATCAAAACCGAGTGTTCTATATGCGTATGCAACCTTAATCGTTTCACTTTTGCATTCAGCGTTTCTCTCATCAATTAGGCACGTGTAAGGTGACATCAATTTATTTACCCTCGTCTACAAAAACCACTTAAAGTTTCGGGACTTTTTCAACAACATGTACAAAATGTGATAAGTATGTTCTTGTGTATCTTAAACTCGTATATATTTCAATAAAATGGACTGTTTCATCTGAGATATTGAATCTTCTGTATATTATTTGAATTTGATGCATGTATTTGCGTACTTCAATTTATTTTCAAATTCGTAATTTTGATTCTGGCAGAGTCTATATTTACTGTTGGATAAAACCTCGTAATACAACCTTGTAAAACTAAGTCCTTTGAATGACACTGTCAACATTCCTCCATACAGTGCCAAAACATTAACTGAACTTAAACTTTGAACGTATAATAATTGTCAATTCAATTCAGAAATTACATATTTCGTCCTTTATTACATAGCTTTTTTTCGTCCGTAGCCATAAAAGAAAAAAGCTTGTATTTTGAATCATTAACTGAAACCAAAACTTTGAAGGCATAATAATTTTCAATTCAATTAAGAAATTACATAAAGCTATTTTTGTCCGTAGCCATTAAAGAAAACCAGCCTTTTCAAATTATTGCATGCATTCCAAATCTCAAAATTAATTTAAAAAAATAAAAAAATAAAGTTGTTTACAAAATAGGTAAACGCCATTTGTAATGTAATTTTGAAATAGTTTATATTTCGTATCATGTATTTAAAGGAACTCCTAGTATTAGTTATTGTTTTAAGATTCGGTACAATTTTAATCGCAAAATTACAGGGTGTCCTAGAAAAAAGGAAACCGAGATTTGCGCACTCTGTTCTTGGAAACAGTTGAATGATTTGGAGTACTGCTTTGCTAGATTAATGCACCAGAAAGTCCTCTTTCCAGCAATACCAAATATTTGTAAGTTGTTAACCGTATTGAGTAATTACAACCAATTTTATGAATTTTGCATTTTATGCCTTTGTACCACTTTAAGTAGAGTGAACTTCTTGATGTCTCTTGGTGCCATTTGGTGGAAATTTGAAGACTTTGCTGTTAAGCATGGATGTAAGTGACACAACCTTTAACGGTCTGAAGAAGTGACAGAAAGGCCTGGAAATGGAGTAAAAATGTCCACAACTAGGCTGAGAATAATTAAAACAGCGTAAATTTTGACGGGCCTGAATTCGTACACCCATGTGTTACGGTAGCCTTACAAGAATCTCTCTTTGATAATAAACGGCAACTTCGTGAAGGCTACGTACCTTTTCTCATTCATTCAGTAACAAAGAAAACATTTAAACGATGAACTCCATCTTGTAATGCTGTTAGCTGGTTTAAATAAAGCATGCACTTACAAAAATGCGATATCAAGTTGATGAATGGTTTGAAATTCAATTTTGGGATTAGATTTTGCATAGCTCAAATAGGAAGCAAATAATTATGAAATCTCCTTTAAAAAACTTTCATGTGTTCAGTCACACTCTCCGAGTTCAGTAGTCTAAATCTAGGAACAATCCGATATTCAGTCATCCACAAAAGGAGTCCTTAGTGCACACAACTTCAAGCACATCATGAGCAAGAAGTTAACTCTACCAAAAAGTGGTACAAAGGCATAAAATGCACAATTCATAAAATTGGTCGTAATTACTCAACAAGGTTAACACCGTAAGAATATTTGGTATTGTTGGAAAGAACACTTTCTGGTGCATTAAGCTAGCCAAACAGTTTTCCAAATCAGTCAATCGTGCCAAAGCACAGAGGGCGCAAATCTCGGTTTCCTTTTTTCTAGGACACCCTGTATATTCGATTGAAGTAAGGTCCCATCATCATCACAATCTGCATATTCAAAAGCACATTGATTCTATCTATAGTAATGTTCTACTGCAAATTATAGCAAAACAAAGTACCGGCACTTGATCGTAACCTGTAGTTCTATGTGTTTACAAAGTTAATCATTTCACTTCTACGTTCAGCATTACTCTCATCAATTAGGCACGTGTAAGCTGACATTAAGGTTTTGATTTGTTTACCTTTGTCTACAAAAACCGCTTACGTTACAGATTTTTACAACAGGTATAGCAATGACATAGTGTGTTTTTATGCACCTTAACAAATCTAATCTTATCTAATTCAATAACGACTTCGATGATATCCAAGATATAGAACAATCTCATGTTTTTTAATTTAAAGACCAGAGTAATGCATTTTTTGAAAACATAAGTGGCTCTTCTTTTTATTTGTTTATATATGGAATATTCTAAGAGAATGATATTTCTCAAAGCCTCGTAATGCAAAAAGTCTTATCAAATGTATGCCATTGACTGACAATGTCAACATATTTCCTTTTGCCAGAACAAATCAACTGCGTACAATGATTTGTTTTCTTTAATTATATGTAAAGCTGGACAAATATATTTTGCTATGCAATGGCACTTTTGACAAAATTCAATATAATATGTAAGCAAGGACAAACACAACCTAATGTTAAAAAGCACCCAAAGGTCACTGATATAGACAATAAGAACATGTATCAATTAGCACTAATTAGTTCCCAAACATACATTAATCTATTTTGTCGGTTGGCAGAATATTTCTATAAATTGGCCTCTTTTACCAACATAGTATAACTTAGGTCATAGATCATGTTTTGCTTTCTTATTATTAATCAATAGCAGTAATGTAAAAACAACGAATCTAGGTTTTAAAAATCTTAACACAGTTGCATGAAAAAGAGGAATAAAAACATCTGAAAAAATCAAGCTATTATCTTCAGCAGCGCTGACTTCAAACACATGCATTTCATTAACATTTATGTGGGCGAATATAAACATCTGGAAGTAATGACATCACAGACTACGTTTCTGTGTGAGTTTTTGTTTTGGAACATTATTCTCCACTTGATTTGCACAAAAATGACTTAAAGCAAAATGCATTAGCTGCTACTAATATGGATTAAAATATAAATTACAATTTGAAATATGTCACAGATAAACTGACGATGAATTATTAGAGCTAAGTGTTACACTACAACTTTTTGAAAGTCGACTTCATCACGATAGGTAACTGAATCCAGAAATTTATATAACCAACACTCGACAACTAGTTCTTTAATCTGATTGGGCAAAATTTTGCGGTAAACAAAGCAAGAAAATTGCATCCAAAGCAACAAGCACAGTTTAATAACTGGATTAAACTGAAATCCATATTATAAGGGAGGTTTTTTCATCAATAAAATATGCACGGAAAATTGTACCCGTCCATCTCAAAGGAGCCTTAAATGCAGCAAACTTTTTTGCGCTACAGGTGAAAATACATGTCAAGGTCGTAATTTGTCGAAATTAATTTTTGATAAATGCACAATCCTTGTGCTTACTTCAAACCACCAACAAAGTTTCATTTCAAGAACATATTCGGAAATATTAAATATATTTGTATCTTTTCAGGACAATCAACAGAAAAGCTGATCTTTGAAGGCTTTTATTTGAGTTTTACACTTTACTCCCTGACAATCTTTGACGGACCATAACTTGACTTAGGGAAATCAAGTGCAGTTCAATAAAGTCTCATTTTAATCCTTATAATAACATGATCTTTGCAAATCTTTAAATGAAAATGACAAGAGGCTGCATTTACAGCTGGTTTGGGATTGACGGTCTAAAACATAGTGACTTTGTATCTGTCAATGTACATGTAACATTCAATTACTTTCATTTTATAATCTACGATACGCCATATTTTTAAAACAAGAACATTAAAATTGTCAACAATATGCTGCTGTTGTTGTTGTTGTTTAGCATATATATGATTAAAATGATTGTATATCAGAGTATGATTGTTTAAAACAACATTTCCTTACCTTCATCCATAGTTGATTTCATAAAATCTTGCAAAACGTCAATTCAAATTCGCATATTTGTGAAATTAACTCCCCCGTTATTCATCCATAGTTTATCGGCATTTCAAATCAAGAAGCATTTTAAAGTGCACTATATTTTATTTTTTTTTTCAATCCAATGCTTGATTAAGCTTATCAATGATGAAAAAGCTAAAACTATAAGTTACCACATGAAGAAGCTAATCTGTATGCCTTGGTTGAGATAATACACACATCGGCTTCTTAGTAGAGGTATTGGTTGAGGAGGTATCTTTCTGAGTCTGCGCTCATAGTATTTCTAAACACACGTGTCATAGATAGTCACAAGTACTTTCAATACATTTGTGTATATTTTGATTACAATTTACATATTTATAACGATGTTATCATCTATTTATTCGCGTTTGTCCATTA
>JXSR01S022880.1:70950-88645 GCA_000969725.1 Ophiothrix spiculata
AGTCACAAGTACTTTCAATACATTTGTGTATATTTTGATTACAATTTACATATTTATAACGATGTTATCATCTATTTATTCGCGTTTGTCCATTAAGAACATGCAAAACTAGGTCAATATATTTTGACCATTGTTCGATTTAATCTCTTGAAAAACAAAATCAAAAGTACGTCACTTAAAATATATCAATCAATTTCAACTTCAAATTATTTTTACCCTATTTGGGATAAATTTACAAAAGCACGTGCACACCAACAGGACTCGTGTTTCAATAATCGGCCACAAGTTCGATGAAGTACACTCTAAGAAATGACCGTATTTTTACGGTAGAAAACCGGTATTTTTTAACGGTGAATTCCCGTAAGAAAATATTTACGGATGAAATGTAAATTTGACGTATTTTTACGGGATTTTACCGTAAATATGTGGAAAAAACGGGGAAGTTCCGTAAATTATTAGCAAAAAAGACAATTTGACACCACAGAAAATATACACTAAATATAAAGTATATTTGTAGTTATTGTACTAAGGCTGCATATTGTCCCTTGGTATGGCCAGTAAAATACTGTATATTAATTTACGGCAAAGTTGTAAATTTTACGGTAAAGTGTTGGCAACCGAATTGCCAGGGATTTTACCGTAAAATTTACGGGAAATTTCTAAAATACCGTAGAATAATTTACGGCAAGTTGTAAATTTAACGGTAAAGTGTTGGCAACCAAATTGCCAGTGATTTTACCGTAAAATTTACGGGAAATTTCTAAAATACCGTAGAATAATTTACGGCAAGTTGTAAATTTTACGGTAAAGTGTTGGCAACCAAATTACCAGTGATTTTACCGTAAAATTTACGGAAAATTTCTTATAGAGTGTAGGGTTAAGCATTGAACAATTGAATACTGAAAAAAAATTATATTGAGTTAGCTCATGCATATCAACCAATCAATCCCTTGCACTAGCTCAAAATTGATCAGAGTTGATTCTTAGATTTTTACGTCATTCATGTCCCTCTCTTCAGAATAGACCCAAGGGTTTTTTTTTAATTGTATTTCCCATTAACTTAAGCTTATTTGGAATTAAGTCAGTACTTGTTCGGAAACATACGTGTATCTAAATTCATTTCATTCTATTGTAATACATGGCCATCGGACAAACCACCTACGGCCAGTAAATGCTTTTTTTAGGAATATCTAGTTGTGTATAGATAAGGTCATCGTAATAGAGGTTGTTTCTATACGTAACAAATCTTATCAATCTGAATCATGAATTGACCTACATCTTGGATCAAATCAATGCATATTTATTACTTAACATTCAAGTCAATCAGATTACAGACGAAAACATAATCTACCTTTTATTTACATAACCTGTGAATGAAAAACCGTAATAAGATATCTCATGTTTAGTTTAAAAAAGTATTTTATCAACTGACCAAAATACGTGCATTGGTTTGAGGAAAAAGACACCACCATGGCAGTCGCAAGATTGAAATTAGCTTGATATGACATCAAATGCACAGTTTATTATTGTTCAATAATTCACGACATTGCGTAATGTATAAATGAAATTCACATGCGCACTGATTCTATAAATAGAATTCTTCAGAGGATTCTTGTATGATAAAAAGACAATGTTATTTGATTAATATGAGCGCTTTATCAAATATCTATATCTCCAAAAAATAACTATGTGCAAAAGTATCTGAAATATCATTGATGATTCAATCTTTACAGTAATCGTGGGTTGATGCCAACGTATTTGCCAGTTAATTTATTTATCCCCAAGCAAAGCGCCAGGCTCATCAATCTTGTATTACCGTAGTAATCTGGCTTTTAGATATTGATTATCATTGCAATGTCTTTATATCAAAAGCATTTATGGAACTTGATTGCCATAATGAACATTCTGTTCAAGACAATAATAACGTTATCTGTTTTAAATGTATCCAGTAAAAGTGGTGTTTTCAACAAGATAAAATGACATATTAAACATATTTGAAACCTAAACAGATGCAATGTTATTTAGATAGAAGCGTAGGTTACGAAATTCATTTTGAACATTGTCTTACTCCTGAGGGGTCATATTCCCCTGAGACACCCCGTTGCATGTGTTGTAGGAGAAAATACCGATTAATCTATTTTCGTTGTCGGCAAAATACTTACAATTTAACACTGAAAAAATATATATATTGAGTTAGCTCATGCATATCTACGGAGCCCGGGAAGTATCATGACATCAATATGCAATTCATCTATTCTGTCTACAAAAAACATTTAAATTTCTTTTTTTACAAATTGTATAAAATGTTATTAATTACAACATTAATTACGAAATTAATTTAAAAATGTGCATACATTAATTCACATACCACTCTTATTGCAAGAACAGCTCCTGAACTTCAAAACGTCATTGACAGAGTGAAGAGCACAAGTGAAGGGTACGGACTGTTCCTTAATGTAAAGAAAACAAAGGTCATGATTTATGGTGGCAGTCCAATCCAACCAGTGAAGGCAGATGGAGAGGATATAAAGGTGGTAAATACTTTCAACTTTCTTGGATCAGTCATTGTGGATGAAGGAGGCAGCTCCCAGGAAATTAGAAGACGTTTGGCAATGACTAGGACAGCTGCCATCGGACTTGAAACAGGGGAATCACCATAACAACAAAGAAAAGCATTTTATGAGCGCCCTGGTATTCCCAATTGCCACATATGGGTCTGAGACATGGGCAGTTGGAAAAGCAGACGAAGGTAAAATCCAAGCCTTCGAAATGTGGTGTTGGAGAAAGATGTTGAGAATTTCCTGGAGAGAGCATAAAACAAATGAATTTGTCAGATGCCAAGTAGGAGAATACACCCCATTATGTCAGAAAATAATTCGCAACAAACTTCAATATTTTGGGCATATCTCAAGAAGGGAAGGCGACTGTCTAGAGAAAATAATTGTTCAAGGAATGATGGAAGGACATCGCAGAAGAGGCAGGCAGAAAACCCGCTGGATAGATGGCATTAGAGAATATACTGGCCTATCTGTCAATGCAGCCTACCGTTATGCTCAAGATCGGCAAGTTGGAACGACATCATCAAAAGGGTCACAACGGATGAGTCGTGACTCATAGGACGACGACGACGACGATAAAATGTGATAAGTACTAGTATGTTATTGTGTACCTAACATTGCTTTATATTTTATTGAAGTGAATTGTTCAATCTGAGATATGGGGTATTCTTTATGTTTCTTGAATTTTGAGTATAAAATAATGCATGTGTTTGCTTGCGTCAGGTTTTTTAATATTTTTTTTATTATAATTTTATTCTGGTAGTATGCTGTAGAATATCGTAATACAATGTCATTTGACTGGCAATGTCAACATTTTCCCTCCAACCTTGCTAGAGAAAAACAAAACAATTAACGTATGTTTAATCAGCTTTGCTTAATTAATAAAAACATCGACGTAAAGCAGGTCAAATATGTGGTTAGCTATGCGATGGCGCTTATTACAGCATACGATGTGTAAGCAAAGACAAACAAAAATTAAAGTTAAAAGGGTGGTTCAGGTCACTAATATAAACAATAGGAATACATTAACACTGCCTAAAATAGTCTTTTATGAATATGACGTAAGGAATCATTCTTAAAGAAAAACAATACTGTAAAAGGTTGTTTATATCGGGTCATTGATTTAAGAAGGTAATTTTTTTGTTTTAATTATTTGCTTAATGTAAGGCCTAGTGCCAATTTTATTGTCGTATGTATAAATTTCTTCCTTAAGCAAGGAAGATTTTTTTTAAATTATTATGCGTTTAAAGTTTTACGTTCAGTTAATGTTTCAAAACAGTTTGTATTTTGAAAAATTAACTGAACTAAAACTTTGAACGCATAATAATTGTCAATTCAATTCAAAAATTACATAAAGCTATTTCGACCTTTATTACATAGCTATTGTTCGTCCGTAGCCATAAAAGAAAAAAAAGTTTGTATTTTGAAACATTAACTGAAACTAAAACTTTGAAAGCATAATAATTTTCAATTCAATTAACAAATTACATAAAGCTATTTTTGTCCGTTTATTATTGCATGCATTCTAAATTTTAAAATTAATTTAAAAAAATAAACAAATAAACGCCATTTGTAATGTAATTTTGAAATAGTTCATATTTCGTATCATGCATATAAAGGAACTCCTAGTATTAGTTATTGTTTAAAGATTCGGTACAATTTTAATCGCTAAATTATATTCGATTGAAGTTAGGACCCATCATCATCACAATCTGCATATTCAAAAGCATGTATATTCTATTTATAGTAATGTTCTACTGCAACTTTAACAAACAAAACATCGGCACTTGATCATAACCTGTAGGTCTATGTGTTTACAAAGTTAATCATTTCACTTCTACGTTCACCGTTACTCTCATCAGTTAGGCACGTGTAAGCTGACATTAAGGTTTTGATTTGTTTATCTTTGTCTACAAAAACCACTTACGTTACAGATTTTTATAACACGTATAGCAATGAAATAGTGTGTTTTTATGCACCTTAACAAATCTAATCTTATCTAATTCAATAACGACTTCGATGATATCCAAGATATAGAACAATCTCATGTTTTTAATTTAAAGACCAGAGTAATGCATTTCTGTGCAAACATCAGTGACTTTTCTTTAGAATTTTATTTTAATACATGTATATGCCAAGAGAATGTTGAAAATTACCCAAAGTCACGTGATGTAAAGTCTTATCCAATGTATGCCATTGACTGACAATTTCAACATATTTCCTTTTGCCAGAACAAATCAACTGCGAATATTTCTATAAATTGGCCTCTTTTTCCAACATAGAGTAACTTACGTCATGTTTTGCTTTATTATTATTAATCAATAGCAGTAATGTAAAAACAACGAATCTTGGTTTTAAAAATCTTAACACAGTTGCATGAAAATGAGGAATAAAAACATGTGAAAAAATCAAGCTATTATCATCAGCAGCGCTGACTTCAAACACATGCATTTCATTAACATTTATGTGGGTGAATATAAACATCTGGAAGTAATGACATCACAGACTACGTTTCTGTGTGAGTTTAAGGTTTTGTTTTGAACATTATTTTCCACTTGATTTTCACAAAAATGACTTAAAGCAAAGTGCATTAGCTGCTACTAATATGGATTAAAATATAATTATAATATGAAATATGTCACAGATCATTTAAAAATAAATTATTAGAGCTAAGTGTTACACGACAACTTTTTGAAAGTTGACTTCAACACGATAGGTAACTGAATCCATAAATGTCTATAACCAACACTCGACAACCAGTTCTTTAATCTGATTGGGCAAAAATTTGCGGTAAACAAAGCAAGAAAATTGCATCCAAAGCAACAAGTACAGTTTAATAACTGGATTAAACTGAAATCCATATTATAAGGGAGTTTTTTTCATCAATAAAATATGCACGGAAAATTGTGCCCGTCCATCTCAAGGGAGCCGTAAATGAACCAACTTTTTTTTTAACTACAGGTGGAAACACATGTCAAGGTCGTAATTTGTCGAAATAAATTTTTGATAAATGCACAATCCTTGTGGTAACTTCAAAGCACCAACAAAGTTTCATTTCAAGAATATGTTCGGAAATATTAAATATATTTGTATCTTTTCAGGACAATCAACAGAAAAGCTGATCTTTGAAGGCTTTTATTTGAGTTATACACTTTACTCCCTGACAATCTTTGACGGACCATAACTTGACTTATTGAAATCAAGTAAAGTTCAATAAAGTCTCATTTTAATCCTTATAATATGATCTTTAAAAAAGTGAAAATGACAAGAGGCTGCATTTACAGCTGGTTTTGGATTGACGGTCTAAAACTTAGTGACTTTACATCTGTCAATGCACATGTAACATTCAATTGCTTTCATTATATAATCTACGTTACGCCATATTTCTAAAACAAGAACATTAAAATTGTCAGCAAAATGTTGTTGTTGTTAATCATATATATAATTAAAATGACTGTATATCAGAGTATGATTGTTTAAAACAACATTTCCTTACCTTCATCCATAGTTGATATCCTAAAATCTTGCCAAAACGTCAAATTAAACGCGCATATTTGTGAAATTAACTCCCCCGTTATTCATCCATAGTTTATCGGCATTTCAAATCAAGAAGCATTCTAAAGTGCACTTGATTTGTTTTTCAATCCAATGCCTGATTAAGCTTATCAATGATGAAAAAGCTAAAACTATAAGTTACCACATGAAGAAGCTAATCTGTATGCCTTGGTTGAGATAATACACACATCGGCCTCTTAGTAGAGGTATTGGTAAGGGAGATATCACTCTCTGAGTCTGCGCTCATAGTATTTCTAAACACACGTGTCATAGATAGTCACAAGTACTTTCAATACATTTGTGTATATTTTGATTACAATTTACATATTTATAACGATGTTATCATCTATTTATTCGCGTTTGTCCATTACGAACATGCAAAACTGGGTCAATATTTTTTTGACCATTGTTCGATTTAATCTCTTGAAATTATATCTTGAAGTATTTTGGAAAAACAAAATTAAAAGAACGCCACTTAGAATATATCAATCACTTTCAACTTCATCTTATTTTTACCATATTTGGGATAAATTTACAAAAGACACTTAGGTGCACACCAATAGGACTCGTGTTTTAATAATCCGCCATAAGTTCGATGAAGCAGGGTTAAGCATTGAACAATTATTGAATAATGAAAAAAAGGATATTGAGTTAGCTCATGCATATCAACCAATCAATCCCTTGCACTAGCTCAAAGTTGATCAGAGGTGATTCTTAGGTTTTTACGTCATTCATGTCCCTATCTTCAGAATAGGCCCGAGTTTTTTAATTATATTTCCCATTAACTTACGTTTATTTGGAATTAATTCAGTACTTGTTCGGAAACATACGTGTATCTAAATTAATTTCATTCTATTGTAATACAAAGGCCATCGGACAAACCACCTACGGCCAGTAAGTGTTTTTTTAGGAATATCTAGTTGTGGATATAGATAAGGTCATCGTAATAGAGGTTGTTTCTATACGTAACAAATCTTATCAATCTAAATCATGAATTGACCTACATCTTGGATCAAATCAATGCATATATATATTTATTACTTAACATTCAAGTAAATCAGATTACAAACGAAAACATAATCTACCTTTCATTTACATAACCTGTAAATGAAAAACAGTAATACGATATCTCATCTTCGGTTTTTAAAAATGTATTTTATTAACTGAGCAAAATACGTGCATTAAAGTTTGAGGAAAAAGACATCACCATGGCAGTCGCAAAAATGAAATTAGCTTGACATGACATCAAATGCACATTCTATTATTGTTTAATAATTCACGACATTGCGTAATGTATAAATGAAATTCACATGCGTATTGATTCTATAAATAGAATTCTTCAGAGGATTCTTGTATGATAAAAGATAACGTTATTTGATTCTTATGAGTGCTTTATCAAATATCTTTATTTATATCTCACGAAAAAAATAACTATGTGCAAAAGTATATGTAATATCATTGATGATTCAATCTTTACAGTGATCGTTGGTTGATGCCAACGTATTTTGCCAGTTAAGTTATTTATCCCCGAGCAAAGCGCCAGCCTCATCAATCTTGTATTACCGTAGTAACCTGGCTTTTAGATATTAATTATCATTGCACTGTCTTAATATCAGAAGCATTTATGGAAGACAATGATAACGTTATCTGTTTTTAATGTATCAAGTGAAAGTGATGTTTTCGACAAGATAAAATGGCATATAAAACATATAAGAAACCTAAACGGATGCAATGTTATTTAGATTGAAGCTTAGGTTACGAAATTCCTTTTTGAACATAATACTAATGTTAAGGAAGTATACTGATAATTTGGTATGCTATAATGTTGTTGTTTTTCTCCAAGAACGTTAATTGGCAACACTTAATGCTCTATTCATAAACAATTAATTTATTAATGTAATACCTTATCAATATTGTCAGGTTATATTGCCTACCAGCTTTCACTCACGACCACTTTAGGACTTTACGACTACTCTTTTCTGATAAACTAAAGATTATGCCTATACCTATCTTTAACATTATCAGAGTTATGACGCACATAACACAACACAATAAAGCTTGATATCACTCAAAATATGATCCCCTATCTGAATGTTCAATGAAATCTTGCTGGATGCACAAGTAAATACCATATTGTTTTTATAGTGACGTATGTACCTTTATAATTATTATAGTATATTGTTATTAGACTAATTGAATTTTCAGACAGATTTTGATCTTGTTAGAATTAGTCACATAAGCTTAAAATGTTTGTTTGCTACTAATCGGGATTTGATTTCAATTATACATAGAAATTCATATTTTCTCATCATTACTTTAAGAAACAATCGGTATCATTTAGCACTTGGTCGTATTATATTTTAATTAATTATCTAATACGTAAGTTTCTTAACTTATGATACCTGTTTGGTTTTTTATTTCATATTTCCTTGTCAAAATAACTGACTTTGTAAACTTTATCAGGCAAAAGAAAAGCACTATATACGGAAATCATTATGATTAATGAATTGTCGAGGTGTCGGAATACCCCATTAAATACGGCTAAAGCCAACGGCTTTAGACCGGTATTATTCTGTCGGCAACCCCTCCCCCGGAGTCTTAATAACCGTTTGAGTTGGTGCCAGTTGGTTAAGACTCCTTTTCGTCATAGACATGGCAGGCTTTTGATGGTAAAAGCATAGGCTTAATGTTTAACATGTTTTCTTCCTCTACCCTTGTACATGTTGTATACTATAGTATTCCATTTAAAAAGTTTCCTCTCCCCTTGTATTATAGTATTCCATGAAAGTGTAAATCTACTAGCTGGCCAAAGGGCGTCAGTGATATTGTAATCCCCTCTACGGTCAGCGCGGCGGTAGAAGCCAATCACTGTTGAGCACTCATTTTGATTATAGATCTGTTTCAGCTGGTGATTGGGAGTGGATAAATAATTTTGATACAGTTAGTTAGGACCTTGAAGTATTGAACTGTGTAGTTGGACTTGGAATGACTTTGACCCAGGAAATGGATAAACTTGACAAGCCTTGATGTATGTATAAGAACATTTATTACATAATGCTGTTATCTTAAGGGCAATATGCAGTTTTATTTTGGGAATCTTTGTGGTGTTGATGAAAATGGAAAAAGAAGTATAACAATAAAACATGGAAAATGGAATCTAACCTTCGATGTTAAAAACTACACTAACTTAGAAAAAAAAAATAAAACGAAATAAAATGAAAATTCAAATTTAAATCTAAGATAGAAAAGAAAAGAAATTTAAAATCTAAAACAAACATGAAAAAAAGGGGGGGGGACTTAAGGAATAAGATTACCATCCCAAGCCAAAGATATAGGCCTAAAGATAAAGGGACACCCGAAGGACTTGACCAAGTCTAGACATGAGTAAAGCAGGACGTTTATTTTGATTTTGCTACCCACCATTCCACCCCACCCAGCACGTGTTTGATCTTCAAAGATATTGTTGTGTGGGGAGATTTTAATAATTTTATGAAATTTTCAAGTGACCACCATTTTCATTATTCAATTTAATTGGCAGGGTACGGCTAAATCTTTGTTTGTATATTATGCCTGTCACTTGAAAAAAGACACAAGCGACATTTTGTTTATAAACCTAGATTCAAGACACCGGTCTGCACTGTTTTATTACATGTAATTGTGTGCTTGTCACCTGAAAAAAGACACATGGAATTAAGTCTGTACTAGTTCGGAAACATACGTGTATCTAAATTCATTTAATTTTATTCTAATACAAAGGCCATCGGACAAACCACCTACGGCCAGTAAGTGCTTTTTTAGGAATATATAGTTGTGTGTATAGATAAGGTCATCGTAATAGAGGTTGTTTCTATACGTAACAAATCTTATCAATCTGAATCATGAATTGACCTACATCTTGGATCAAATCAATGCATATATATTACTTAACATTTAAGTCAATCAGATTACAAACGAAAACATAATCTACCTTTTATTTACATAACATGTGAATGAAAAACCGTAATAAGATATCTCATCTTTGATTTAAAAAAAGTATTTTATCAACTGACCAAAATACGTGCATTGGTTTGAGGAAAAAGACACCGCCATGGCAGTCGCAAATATGAAATTAGCTTGATACGACATCAAATGCACACTCTATTATT
Source organism: Ophiothrix spiculata (assembly GCA_000969725.1). NCBI lineage: Eukaryota > Metazoa > Echinodermata > Ophiuroidea > Amphilepidida > Ophiotrichidae > Ophiothrix > Ophiothrix spiculata. The sequence goes on from JXSR01S022880.1 coordinate 81,209, forward strand.
GTTCAATAATTCACGACATTGCGTAATGCATAAATGAAATTCACATGCGTACTGATTCTATAAATAGAATTCTTCAGAGGATTCATGTACATGTATGATAAAAGATAACGTTATTTGATTAATATGCGCGCTTTATCAAATATCTATATCTGATATAAAAATAATTATGTGCAAAAGTATATGTAATATCATTGATGCTTCAATCTTTACAGTAATTGTGGGTTGATGCCAACGTATTTGCCAGTTAAGTTATTTATCCCCAAGCAAAGCGCCAGCCTCATCAATCTTGTATTACCGTAGTAATCTGGCTTTTATATATTAATTATAATTGTAATGTCTTTATATCAGAGGCATTTATGGAACTTGATTGCCATAATAAACATTCTGTTCAAGACAATAATAGCGTTATCTGATTTTTTATGTATCAAGTAAAGGTGATGTTTTCTCAACAAGATAAAATGGCATATAAAACATATTGAACACCTAAACGGATGCAATGTTATTTAGATTGAGCGTAGGTTACGAAATTCCTTTTGAACATAATACTAATGTTAAGAAAGTATACTAATAATTGGGTATGCTATAATGTTGTTGTTTCTCTCTGTGCACGTTAATTGGCAACACTTAATGCTTTTATCATAAACAATTATATCATTAATGTAATACCATATCAATATTGTCAGGTTATAATACCAGCTTTCACTCACGATTACTTTACGACTACTCTTTTCTGATAAACTAACTATTATGCCTATACCTATCTTTACATTATCAGCGTTATGACGCACAAAACATAACAAAATAAAGCTTGATATCACTCAAAATATGATCCCCTATCTGAGTGTTCCATGAAATCTTGCTGCATGCAAAATTAAATACCATATTGTTTTTATAGTGACGTATTTACCTTTATCTTTGTTATAATATATTTCTATCAGACTATTTAAATGTTCTGATCTTGTTGGGATCAGTCATATAAGCTTAAAATATTTGTTTTCTACCAATCGGGATTTGATTTCAATTATCCATAGAAATTCATAGTTTTTCATCATTACTTTAAGAAACAATCGGTATCATTTGGCACTTGGTCGTATTATATTTTAATTAATTATCTAATACGTAAGTTTCCTATGATACCTGTTTGGATTTTTATTTCATATTTCCTTGTCAAAATAACTGACATTGTAAACTTGATCAGGCAAAAGAAAAACACTATATACGGAAATCATTATGATTAATGAACTGTCGAGGTGTCGGAATACCCCATTAAATACGGCTAGAGCCAACGGCTTTAGACCGGTATTATTCTGTCGGCAACCCCTCCCCCGGAGTCATAATAACCGCTTGAGTTGGTGCCAGTTGGTTAAAACTCCTTTTCGTCATAGACATGAGTAAAGCAGGACATGTATTTTGATTTTGCTACCCACCATCGCACCCAGCACGTGTTTGATCTTCAAAGATATTGTTGGGTGGGGATATTTTTAACAATTTTATTAAATTTTCAAGTGACCACCATTTTCATTATTCAATTCAATTGGCAGGGTACATGACCACTATTTTCATTATTCAATTTAATTGGCAGGGTACGGCTAAATCTGTGTTTGTATATTGTGCCTGTCACTTGAAAAAAAAAAAAGACACAAGCGACAGTTTTGTTTATAGACCTAGATTCAGGACACCGGTCTGCACTGTTTTATTACATGTAATTGTGTGCTTGCCACCTGAAAAAAGACACAAGTGGCAATTTTTATTTCAAGAGCAAGACACAAAACACTAGCTCTAGCCGAGTTGCACTCTGTACTGTTTTCATTGAATTTAGTGCATGTCACCTGAAGAAAGACACATGTGGCAGTTTTTTATTTCACGAGCAAGATAAAAGACACTTGCTCTGGCTGGGTTCCGGTCTGCACAATTTGTTGATATGATAGTAATTTTGCTCGCTAGATCCAAACACTAGTGAATTTTTGCATGAATTATGACACATGCATAATTTGAATTCATGTCCTGTAAACATGTGTAAAAATCAAAGTAATATTATTAAATGCCTATGACGGACTTTAAATCGATTTCTGTGTTGTTCTTGGGGTAGACTGCGTTAATAAGTTCGGCTTAAAAAAATAATATTTTGCCAATGGCTGGATTATATTTTTTTTTCTGGGGATGGGGTGTTAGAATCTCACTTACTTCATTTTACTTGCATTTAGGCCTAGAACACGGTGGTGCCCAACCTACTTTTCTTGCATTATATAGCTTGAACAAAAGATTATTCAATATTGGACAAAGTGTGTCTTATTTTTAATGTTTTCGTGTATGATGTTTCTATTTTAACTCCTGAAACGTGTAACAACAAACAGACAACATATATTTTAGTTCAGTTGCAATATTTCCATTTCAAATGGGTAAACCAATAGTATATTGTTTCACAAGTTGATAATAAGTCTACTACATTACGCTTAATAAAATTACAAAACCAGATAACTAATTCTATCGATTGAATTTAATCCAGTGTCCGTTCGATAACTTTTTTTTTTAAATACTAAGGAAATTAAATGAAAGATAATTGACTATTGCTGAAGGCATGCTTCTCCTATAAAACAGAATGTGTGTTAATAAATTCAATAAGTTCTCATTAGATACAAAGATCTGTGAGTCAATAAAATAGAACGAAAGGGAACAATACTATCAGAAAATAAAATACATTTTAACAAAATATTATCTACTTGTTTAGCAGTAGATGACTCCTTTCAAATAATTCAGTAAGTCAAAATATTATAAAACTTTCAATAAACCATTTTTTTTTTGCAGACACCGAAATCTAAAACAAAACTCCACACATTTATGTAATTTTTACGTTTTCGATCAACTTTATACACAACATTTAATTTATAAATTCAAGTTTGTTGATTGTGGCATTTTTCTTTTAATTCTGTGCGATCAACCAAAATGAAACAGATACCTTTATTTTGTACTCGAAATTAAGGGAACGACTGTGTGACACATTTTAAGCAGTTTTTATGTTGAAATCACTGTTACAAAAGAAATTATGAGTATGAAAACTTTCTTTTAATGATTTTATACTACACCTAAATAAGTACATATATATAAAATCGTTTGTAAATGTGTACATGGTGCACATCATCTCTAACAGAAGACATCTATTTCATTTTCTTTTAATATATTACATACAAGACTATAGAGGAACCGCCTACGGACAACAAATATTGTTCTTATATTGTGTACAGATAAATTTATTGAATAAAAATCGTTTCTACACATAACAATTCCTACCAATTTCAGTCATACCCATTATACACGCTACGCAATGTATTTGGAATCAACATGCTTTTAAATAGAGTATTTATATTTATCATCATATTTTGCAAGCACATAGTACAAGGAGAATAATTGAAATCATTCATTGAGAACTTAATAAAAAGTATCATTATTCTTTTAACAGCATTATTCTGGGATTTCAATTAGATATTCGTAAACTTATTGATTATTTTGTAGATGTAGCACCTGTTATGTCACTATGGTGCTATTTAAAAAGTGCTACCTGGACCAAATCTACATATATGTGATGATTCACCCCGAAAAGGGGGACTTTGCGACAGAACACTTTTCGAGAAATTGATGAAAAAAGGAAGCAACACAATTTCTAGCAGATTTTCTGTCGTACAATTTGATCGCCTTGATCAATTTCAACAAGTAAGGTGTCATTTTAAACCTTAGAAAATGCTGTAACAGATAAAATGATAAAAATAAAATTGATATCATCTGTTAAGTCCCTACTTTCGTGGTGACCCATCACATATATTTGCTTCCTAAAACATCATCATAAAAGAAAACTGCAGTATGCTCCAAGTTTGAAAGGTCGTTGCATCATTGCTGCTTTAAAATATGCCATTATGGATTGATGTCAGTGTGTTTACCAAGTTAATCTTTTTATCTTCAAGAAAAGTGTCAGTCTCTCTCATCAATTATACATGAGTAATCAGGCTTTTAGATATCAATTTGTTTCATTATGTCTACACACCATAAGTACTAGCGTTGGTGCTCTTAATGTTTCTGATTACGAAACTAAATACAACGGAGAGTAATGTTCCCTCTCATTTCTACTTAATGCATAACGTTTTTAAGAGATAAACGGTAGTGAAAAAAGGTCGATGCTTTAATGTTTTTTTGAATTGCAAAGTAGGTTAATCGCGTTTTAGCATAATGGAAAATAATAATGTTTGTTGGTTTTACAATTGTTTTAGCAGTGATGCTATTATCTATTAGTTTATTTGATAATGATTGATCTGATGATACAAATATAAATGCTCATACTACAGCAGCTTTGTAAAAAAAAACTCATTATCCTTTGCTTCGTTGTACTTTTCTATCATCTTGTTATAAGTATATGTATTCAAACCAAAGCTAACTGTTTAGTGCGACACATCAGTTTTTGTTATAAACGAGTGTGTTTCAGCGCTATATAGTTTGCATGACATTGTTTTTCAAATTAAATCAACTTTAGAAATGTCACAGTAGTGCAGATATATGTCAGATAAGATATATGATTAGCAAAACATTGACATTATTGTGTAGCATCAATAATTCGTCTTCATCAGACACACACATATGCTTATAGTTAACATTTAGAGCTACATCACTACCTGGATGTGATTAATATTCTTTTCTATAATGATCAAATGTTCCTGGTATCTCATATTCCTTGAATCTGTTACTTCTGGTGAGACAACCGGGTAGTATAGGATACAGTTCCTCCAAAATAGTCGACAAAGAGGATTCTAATGAAACATGTCAACCAATAATTATTCACAAGTCTTTAACAAAAGACCACGGAAAATAACGAAGATAAAGGAGTGTTTAAGATCTCAAGTAAGTTAGTGATTCATCTGGCCCGTCAAGGAGACGCAACAGGTTGACTCAACCACATGCACCAACTTGTTTAATATCAGCAGACCATCATTAAATTGGACCCTTATGTCATGAAATGGGTTCAAGGGATGCTTCTCCTAATCATGTGATGTTTTTAGCAATTGTCATTCAACGTGTGCCCTATTACGTCACCAGAGGTAGATCTTTACAGATTAACAAATCAGACCATAAAGATTTTTCATGTCTTTACAAAATGTGCAATAACTTTTGATTCAGAGATCCAAATTAAACAAAACAAAATCCTGTAAAAGCCAATGGTCTACTCTATCATATCATGTGAACGTTTACTCACTATTGTGCTTTGTTCTCTCAAAAGAAAAGTTCAAAGTTCGTTGCGTTTTTATTGGGACACCCTGTGTTGTTCAACAATATTTCTGATTTATAAATTATGTAAATTCTTTACCTTCCAATTTAGGGAATTTAGAGAATTTCAATTTGTGTCATTTTATCGTGTATGTCCAGTTTGGAAATAACTTTTGATGAACGTTTAATTTAAAAATCCAAAAAGCGTTGCCTCGATCTCTTTTGAGAAAAATGGGATTTTGTTCATGTTTTACTGCAGCCTTATCCCACATGCTTGATCAAAACCGAGAGTTCTATATGCGTATGCAACCTTAATCATTTCACTTTTGCATTCAGCGTTTCTCTCATCAATTAGGCACGTGTAAGGTGACATCAATTTATTTACCCTTGTCTACAAAAACCACTTAAAATGTCGGGACTTTTTTCAACAACACGTACAAAATGTGATAAGTATGTTCTTGTGTATCTTAAACTCGTATATATTTCACTAAAATGGACTGTTTCATCTGAGATATTGAATCTTCTGTATATTCTTTGAATTTGATGCATGTATTTGCGTACTTCAATTTATTTTCAAATTAATAATTTGATTCTGGTAAAGTCAATATTTAGTGTTGGATGCTATAAAACCTCGTAATACAAACTTGTTATACTAAGTCCTTTGGATGACACTATCAACATTCCTCCATATAGTACCAAAGCAAAATCAATTAACAGGAATTAATCAGCTTTGCTTAATTAATAAAAGTATCCATGTAAAGTAGGAGAAATAAGTGGTTAGCAATGCGATGGCGCTTATAACGACATAAGATGTGTAAGCAAACACAAACACACTGCTTCAGATCATTCATATAAACAATAATTGAAAATGACGATTGAAAATAAAACCATCACTGCGCAAGTCCAAAACTACGTAGATTGTAGTCATTTTCAAATTACCTCTTATTATACGGAGCGATTTTCAGCAACATATTGTTGTAATTTTTTTAAAGTGAAGTCCCAATACACCTATCTGTGGTACCAATGGATAGGTATTGATCCCCTGTTTCCATTGATACCATAATCAAGGTAATATTTTAACGTATGACGTCACTATGACGTCATAATTACCGAAATCGGGAAAATCTGCATTTGTATGGAACATATAGGCAAAAATCTAAATTTTCTAAGAAACCGTACGAATATCCTATTTTCATGCAGTTTTTTGCTAAGTCACTTGTTTTAACTATACCAAGTTTGAAATGAATATCTGCCATAAAATGGCTAGAAATAATTTTTTGAAATCACGGAGTTACACCCCACCGAACTTTAAACGGACACTGTATCCCCCTTCCTGAAGATGGTAGGGTCGAAATTGGTGCGCTATAATTATCGCAAAGGATGAACTTAGAGCTACATTGACTCATTTACCGCTACGTCTAAGGCATATTTAGCGTCAGAATAAAATCGGTAGAGGGTGATACAACTCCAATCCCCTTCGCAGAACTAGGGTTAAATTTTAATCAACAAACTTGATCCCCGTTACTTGATCAAAACTAGTATTTCTATATGTGATTTACTTTTCAATGTTAATCATCTGCGGTCGTTTAGTCTTACATTCATCAATTTACACATTAGGGAATCAATTTATTTACCCTTGTCTAAAGAACACACTTTTACATCAGGAATTTTTAACATGTGAAGAATGAAATAAGAATATTATTACCTTTTAAAAATATAATCTTTGTTTTTGATCTTGTCCTGTTGAAATGTCGATTATTTGTGATGTAATGTCTTTATCGATTACGATAAATCTTGTAATCTCAAAATTTTCCTTTTTACCTTTGCAAAGGAAAATCGATCATCCTTATATAATGCTTGTTTATCACCTGCTGTTGACTTATTGCACATCTACATCATCCTGTCATTAACCAATTTTCCTTCGGGCTCTCCTGTTTCATTAGACATATTTATACTGCATCTTGAAAACAAAACTAATTTTTTAGTTGTTGTTTTTTGTTCGTAGCCATGGAAAATATCAACCTTATTTTCAATTACTTCATGCATATAAACAAATGAATATGAAAAGACCAGCTGAATCGCATGAATTACATTTATGTTCGTTCTACACCAAACGTGACCCCGAGTACTTGATCATAAGCGGTAGTTCTATAATGTTTACAAAACTAATCATTTCACTTCTGCGTTTAA
>JXSR01S022880.1:98811-110603 GCA_000969725.1 Ophiothrix spiculata
CAATGTCATATCAACCTTTATTCAACAACATGTGAAATATATACAAAGGCAGAACATATAAACCCAGGACGCGAATCGGATTGGAAGGCACGATTCGACGCAGGGTTGCACAAAGTACAAAATTACAACAACAATAGAATTACAAGGAACAAGAAATAGATACAACCGAATAGTGATCAAGAAGGATCTCGGCATGGGGATAAAGTTCAATCATGAGTGGATAAGGAACTTGGTTTTCGATGCCTATCATTCCAGATAGTATAGCTGGTCAGGAGTGCAATCTTGCTGAGTTCCTTCTTGAAAGCCTTCGATTGTTCAGCTGCAACCAAGGAGAAAATTGAGTCAATGTTTCCGACATTTTCATGTCATCATCTGAAACTATTATCCGAAATGTCAGGAACAAGGTCTCTATATTTTCTGAGTCTTAAAAACATGAGCTCTCTCGTTGTTGGTATCGAATGAAACAGTCAGTTTTTTATGAGTTGGATGGAATTATTAGTTTTGTTCTTAATGACGATATCTGGCCTGAGCTTGGAAACAACGACATCTGTTGGAAGGGTACCCCCGGTGGTCGTATAGCCGCTAATGTCGCTAAATATGTCGTTGCGTATGATATAGATATATACGTATGAAAATTAAAAGGAGTTCCCAAACATGGTGATCAGTCTCACGAAATTGGCAAACATACAAAATCTCTATTGTTCAGGATAATAAATAAAGTACTAATAGCAATCGTATGCGTAATTAATCTCATAATCATTTAATAACTATACGTGCTTAATCACATCTTAATATCTTACGAAAAAGGAACTTTGTTGAATTTGTTTTTGAAACATCTTTGATGCTCTTAATGTTACAGAAACATGGACTGATGCTAAGTTAATTTATTTATCCGCAAGGAAGGCGTCAGTCTCATCAACACTGCATTAATCTGGCTTTTAGATATTAATTATTTTTATAGCGTTTATAAGCCAAAGGCACTTACGGAATTTGATTACCAAAATTAACATTCCAGACAAGAATGTTTTTAATGTATCAAGTTTTAAAAGGCTTTCGTAAGATGAAATTAGGAGTATATAAAACAACATAAAATGATGTAATGTTATTAATATTGAAATGTGGGTTATAAACTTGCTTTGAAAACATAACAATGCAGGAATGTATAAGTTTACTGGTAATTGGTGATGCTATAATCTTTGAGAGCGTTAATTTACACCACTTTCTCCTCTTATTATAACACAATTATATCAATAATTCGAATGTCTAATCAATGTTGTCAGCCCTTTTGCCTAAGAGCTTTTACTTACGACTTATCTCTTCTGATTAACGTAATTTCGATGTAACTGTAATATTTTCATACATATTTAAGCGTTATGACGCACATAATATATATATGACTAAATCTACCTAGATATCACTCACAACATGATGAAATATAACTGTCTTTTAGTGTAATTATGATTTCCGTCAACTTTTGAACTAATCATATTACTGTTATATACAAACATATCAGCGTTATGACGCATAATATTTATCTCAAATTTTATCATTTAGACACATTTCATTTTTGATGCAAGAAAATCGAAACTTTTTCATCTTGTTTAAAATTATATCTGTAAAAATATACAAGTTTATAGAGTCTTGAGAGTTTTGACAAGAAAATATGTAGCTAAGTAGAGTTAGCCAATTGGCTGCATCTAAAAATGTAATATTTGGTCAGCCAATTGACTGACAGTGACAATGTCAGCCAAATGGCTGACTGACAAGCTCTTAATTTTCATGAGCCAATTGGCTGACTGTAAGGGACGCACCATTTAACTTTCAGGGGTGGGGGCTGGAAGTTCGAGGCAAGATTTTTTTCCGCAAAATTTTCGAGACAAGTTTTTTTTTTCCTTTACTTCCATGAAGCAATATTATGGAAAGTTCAGCTCTTAATATGGGTATTACTCAAATTATGATGTAATCATTGTTTGTAAAAATGTCACAAACGTTACCAAAAAGTTACACCGAAATGTCACAAACGTTACCAAACAAAACAATGAATTGATAAATTTCTGACGACAGAATTTCATGAAATTATTTGTAAATATGTCAAACATCATCTGTGGAAAGCGCAATACAAAATTCCCTAACATGTCAGAGAAGTTTAACTTTTAAGTCATTTAGAGCAAAAAACCATATCCGTGCGATGTCACAAACGTTACCGAACGTTACATGGACTTTATGCAGGATTTTGGCGATTAATGTTTATTTTCAAACCTACATATTGGTCCCAACAGTGGGCACTATTATCAACAATAAACTCGTTGATAGACTGTCTATGCTAGGAGCTGAAGCCATTTAAAAGTGACAATTGTGACCAAAAAACTGTAAAATTTCAAATGATATGTTATACTTTGCATATATATTCACCCTTCATGCTTAATTATATTTTAACTACTATGATTGTATAATCTTGTAGCTTAAAAGTCAATTCCTCTACCTGTTTGTTTTTTCCCGAACTGTCATAGATATTAAAGGGACTGGCCTAGATTCTTCCCACTAATTTTTTACCTGCATATTTTTTTACTATGTTTATAGTAATATAACCTACAAGTGGTTTCCATGATTTTGAGGAATATTGGAGAACATTGCAATTCTTTACCTACTTTAATTTTTGTCGCCGGCGACAAAAAGTGGTGTGAAAACAGTGTTTCTAGTTTGAAAACTGATGAAATTGTTTCTCTTTTAATATGTTTTGAATTATTTCCATGAGCTTTGTTTGATCCTTTATCTAGTAAATCCATCTGAAGTACAAAAGTAAGATTTAGGAAACACACCACCATCAAAGAATGGTATATTGCAAATTAATTCTCTCTCAATTTGAGCCATCAAATGTTTGCACTTTTTTGGATTTTGCTATACTTTAAGCTTTGTTTAGAGCATTTTCATAAATATTTTATTCTAGGTGGAATCTAGGCTAGTCCCTTTAATTAGTTCAGTTCAACTTATTTAACCCCCCTTACATATATTGTTAGCCTACTACAATAATAATTGTTTATATTTAGATATCCCTTACATAGATGTGGTTTTGGCTTGTTTGCAATATTTCATCTTTTAATTTACACAACAATAGTATTTTGATTGAGTAAAATGATGAGGATACCAAAGCAACAACGGTCTAGTTATTTGGTCTATTTACAAGTATGTTGTACTAGATTAATTAGCAATACCATTTTTAAATGAATAATTCTATCAATTGAATTAAATCCAGCGTCCGTCGCTTAACAATCTTCCTGCGTAAAAGCAAGAGAAAGGAAATGAAGTGAAACAACATTGAATATTGCTGAAGGCATACACTAGGCCAAACAAAAAAAAATTGTTTGGTTACCCTCCACCGACCGACCCTATTTTTCAGCCCGACCTAAACCTTTTTTATTGAAAAAATTTTTTTTTCCAAAAAAAATATGCAAAACTTACCAAAAACAACAAAACAATATGTTATATTTTTCGCCTTTTTCGATATTCAACTCTCAAAATTTTTAAGATGTTCCAAATTACTACAAGAAGTGTTTGATTGTTTTGATTTGGATGTCGCGGGGGAAGCTGTGAAGGCTGGAGCGGCCGATCGACCTAGCAGTACGTTGAAGAGTATTAAAACAAAATTAAAAAAAAAACGACCGACCGACCCTCTCTGAAAAAAGCTCTGGAGGGCAACCAAACAATTTTTTTTTGGCCCTATGTCTGGTGAAGACAAGATAACAACATAAGGCAATGACTTCAAGTATTCATCAGATAGAGCGATCTTTGAGGCGATTAAATAAAACAACAATTACTAAGCAACATTTGAAGACTAACCAACATTTGAAGATTTGAACAAATATTATTAACTTGATTGGCAAAAGATTCTCAAATGTTTACTGTTTTACTATATTGATTTTAAAAGATGAAACTGTTTTAAATGTTTATATTTGTATTTTATGTTAATGTTTAAAAATCTTATCTTGTAGTATATAGTTAAATGTAAACACGGCCCTGAGGAAGAACAGCTTTTTGCACGGGCCCTGTATAAAGATTATAAATAATAATAAAGATACAAAATATAATTCAACAGTAAAATGTCGATTCCATACCAGCTACAGTGTTATCAGTTTTATTATGAAAAAGTTGGGATTTTTATTAGAAATTCTGGAGTGATGTTGTGTGTGTAGCGGTGTGTGGGGGTGAGTTTGAGGGGATGTGGTTGGTGTGGGTTGCGTCTGTTTGTGGCCCAACCGTGGGGTTTTGCAATACACCTCCCCTTTCCTGGGGTGTGGGGTGCGTATGTATCCTTGTATTATGTATTAGTATTAGTACATACAGTTACTGGTATATCTGTACATCATCATTGATAAAAGAAATCTATTTCATGTCTTTGAATAGAATACCAGACGACTGGAGGAACCATCAACGTAGGGAGAACATCGTAATATGCTCAAGTTTGTTAAAACCATTACATCATTGCTGCTTTAATAGACGTCATTATGGGTTGATGTCACCGTATACGCAAAGTTAATCTTTATATCCTCAAGAAAAGCGTCAGCCTCTCTCATCAATTATACATGAGTAATCTTGATTTTAGATAGCAACTTGTTTCATTATGTTTATACACTATAAGCACTTACGTTGATGCTTTCAATGTTTCTGATTACGAAACTATATTCTCTGTGAAATGTATAAGGATTTATTTTTTCCTTGAATGATAAATTGTGGTTAAAAAGTTAATGTCTTTTTCATGATTTATTGTAAATTGCAAATTAAGTTAATCGCGTAACACCATAATTGGAATCGTTTATTTTATTTTGGCTTTGTAATTTTGATGCTGATATCAATGAATACCATTCGATAATGTTCATTGAAAACATCTTGATCGTTCTAATTATATTATAATAATTTGAATATTAATTTGAATATTAAAACAGCTATGTAAACGCTTTATTGTTCTGCTAACATCCTACCTACATTTTGTACTTGTCATGATCTCGTTAACGATTATTTTTCATTCTAAACCGAAGAATGAAGCGTATTGCTTTACACACACGTCATTTACTGCATTGCTCCTGAATTAACCTTTTTTCTAGATATGAAAGTATAAACATGGCGCTGATAGCATTGTTTTTCAAATTATATTCTTTTACTTACGCAATGTAGTACAGTTTTTCAGGATGTCTGTTGGAAGTAAATCTTATACAACATTGAATTGACGAGTATCAAGTGGCACCAGTAATTCATTATCATCAGACACGCTCTTGGAAACAGTGCAAACAGTTAATATTTAGAGCGACATCACCACCTGGTTGTGATATAGGCCTATGCTCTTTTTGATAATGATTAGTTTGTATGTATCAATTTTAAGGACTGTATAAATGTTCTAAATCTTAGTGTTATCAAGACTTTGCTATCGGATTGAATGATTAATGTTAGTTATTTTCATTTTTTCATTTCCAAATTTGTAAACCATTTGTCAATTTCAATTTCGCTATTCAAACTTTCTAATAGCCCTTACATGAAACTATTAGCCCTAGCGGATTTCTCCGGGGGGGGGGGGTACTCAAATTTGGTTTGGGTATAAACGTGCCTCTGGGAAATTTGAAAAGCCACCCATCCAAATACCAATTTTTAAGAAAAATGACCCATCCATATACCAAATCTTCTAAATGTTGAGCCAAACTTAATCAAAATTCTCATTTTTCTTTCAAACTCTGCTCTATTTTGGCACAATTTCCTAACATTTTGATAATTTTGCTCAAATTTCTGAAAATTTTCAAAAGAAAACCCATCAAAATACCACATTTTGGGAAGAAAAAGGGCCGATTGGAATACCAGAAAGCTTGAATTTGCTACCCGAATTTGCGGAACGTCCCCATTTTGTACTAAGTAGATTTCTTATCTTTTCTATATCTAGCCTCGTAAAGGGAAGGGTAAGATACGCATGTTTAGATACGTATTTGAACCTGGGACCTGCTGTTTTCCGCTTTTCCGTTTTGAGTAACAACTATAGCAAGCCACCACATAGTCGCCAAATCGTAATTGAACTTATTCGTGATTTTTATAAACTGACATTTAGTGTGATTGATCTTAATCGGTTAAGTTTTCTAGAATTTCAATTTGTTGCCGTAATATTTTTTGTACTTGTATCTTGTAGTTCAGAAGAAGGTATTTGCTGTAATCATAGATATAAGGAATCAAAATTTATGATGAGGAACGAGAGTAGTGATCTTGAGCGATGCAACAACTGTATGTATACAACCGTAGAGTATGGACTAATTGCTTTCAAAAAAGACTGCCATTTTGACCTGTGCGTAGAAGCCGATCCCTTTACTTTTACTTTACGTGTTTTATATTGTACATGTACATTTTACGTGCAAACAAACTGTTTACTAAAGAGTGGCTCTTTGCAAATACGAGTGATCCATCCGATATTTACCATGCATGCAATATCCTAGCAACCTAATAACCTGGTTTGATTATATTAGTATTGATTTGTAAAATTCAAATTCGACTACCTAAATCATCATATTGTGAAAAAAACGTGATATCATGGAGATTTTGGGTTGGATGAAAACTCATCTAGCTTCTATCTTCAGTGTCATAGAAATGAGATTTAAACTACAGTCGATTAAATTTACAGAATAAAATATATTTCAAAGTAATGGAACAAAGCTAATATTTTACAATACGGTATTTTGCAAAGATTTCGACTATTAAATCATCAAATGAATTTAAATGTATGCTAGAAATGCCTAGGAAGTAAATGTTATAGCTATAGCTATGGTGTGTGACAGACATAATTTAGGAAAACAAATCCGATTTAGATGCAGCAGGAATCCGAAGTTCCTGGAGATTTTTTTTTTATATTTTAGCTATACATTTTGATACATTTGACAGACCAATCTGATATTGACTATTATTTAAAGATACTATGCCCAAAGCAATTGACGTAAGAAAACCAACTCTGAAGAAATCTACTTTACTTTAAGTAAACCAAATAGCTATTGTATCTGACTTCAGAAAAGTAACTATGCTATGTAGATTACCCATGGTCAAAGCAAAGAGATGAGATATTATTGATCAATGACAACTGTTGTAAGCATATACTTTCGAGTGATTTAGATATTCATACCGAGTTAAAATCTGATCGGTTGGTAGAACACTGCTATATATCTTTATATCACACCTTCGTATGTACACATTATATTACCTTCGATAAAAAAAAAATGTAAATGTAGAGGGAATCAAAATAAATCTTTACATTCACAAGGAATTTCTAAGCTATTCTTTACCTATATATATTAGACACTTATGAGTTAAGTTCATAACTATAATTAATGTATTTTTTAGTTTGTATAGCCATTAGTGCTTTTTGATCGATACAAAGCGAGCCTCTTTTTAAAGCGATTAGATTGTTTTTTTGGTTTTATTCCTTCCTGACTTAGCTAAACACTGCACAGTAAATTTGTCAGAACGCTTTAAATTTTATACTGTTAAGAACATAACACACGTGTTCAACCACGTCAATATCATGATTCTTAAATAATAATACTAAAGTGTTATGAGTATTAAATAAACGGTTAAAATCATAATGCTTATCACATTTTTCTTTCTTCAGAATAACCATAAAGGTGTTTTTGTTTTGTTTTTTGCGTTTAATACGTTTTGAATATCCGATGACTGAGACCCGAATCTGTTGAATATTAGTGTCATGCATCCAATGTGTTTAAATACTTAAAATGAGAACATATTTGTATATTGAGAAAAATGGTTGGTATTACCAGAATGAATTGTAAATTCACGTTATGTTGAGTATTTTTACTTTATTTTTATACTATATTTATAGTAGTAACAGTACAGATTGCTGTACAACTATACTGACTGTACATCATATTTGTTTAAAAATCTATTTCATGGTTTTAAATAGAATGTAAGACGAACGGAGAAAATCTGGCAAATGAGTCTTAATGAACTTATTTCCAATCGTAAAAACTCCTCTCAATCTGAATCATGTATTTATTCACTGTAAATGAACATTTTATCTACATAAGTTCTTTAATCTTAATATGCAAATCACACTCAACAACAATGTGTAATGTTGGATTATTTTTCAGCAATATTTTGATCGAATTTATATTTCTATCATTAAAAATCATGAGGAGAAAAACATCCTAGTCTGCTCAAGTTTGTAAGAACTATCAATTTTTTGCTGGTTTAAAAATGTCATCATGGATTGATGTCAGCGTGTTTACCAAGTTAATCTTTTTATCCTCAAGAAAAGCGTCAGTCTCCCTCATCAATTATACATGAGTAATCTGGCTTTTAGATATCAAATTGTTTCATTATGTCTACACACCATAAGCACTTACGTTGGTGCATTTAATGTTTCTGATTACGAAACTAAATACAACGGAAAGTAGCGTTCTCGCTCTTCTCTGTATAATTTACAAAGATTTATTTTTCCTGGAATGATAAACGATGGAGAAGAAAGGAAAGTCGATAGTGTTGTGTTTTTGTTAATTAATTGTAAATTGCAAATTAAGTTAATCGCCCCAGCATGATGAATAACATTCATTTTGTATTTGCTTCATAATTGTGATGCTAACATTTTATTATAACTATTCAATAATGTTAATTGAAACATAAACATCTGTTTGATCTGACTATGTAATAATACTTCGAATATTAAACTTTGTAAAATGGTTAATTGTTCTCACGCCATAGCTGCATTATAATGTTTATCATCATCATCTTGTTAACGATTGTCAAAATCCAATTCAAACTTATTGTACTGCTTTACATGGCACGTCTTTTATTGCATTGCCCTTTTTTCTGGATATGAACATTTTATACATGGCGCTAACATACATTGTTTTTTAAATAATATTCCTTAACTTCAGCAGTTTTACGGATGTCTGTAGGAAGAATACCTTACAACAACCTTACAAATTGAATTGACGATTATTGAGTGGCATTAGTAATTCATTATCATCAGACACGCTCTTGGAAACAGGTGCAAACAGTTAATATTTAGAGCGACATCTCCACCTGGTTGTGACATATGCTCTTTTCGATAATGATTATTTATTCCATATATCGTTTTTAGGGTTGTACAAATGTTCGGATTCTGAGCGTATCAATACTTACTTTGCTATCATATTAAATGATTTAGGTTATCTAGTTTCAATCAGTATGTGTTTACCATTTGCCTAAATCCATGAAAATACATGAAACCCCCATGCATAACCCAGACTGATTTCTAAACATTTCCTGTTTCTAGCCTCGAGAAGGGAAAGGTAAAACACACATGATTAGGATAGGATTAGAACTGTGGAACTCAATTTTCCAAAGCAAGTCACAGATCACACTCAAAGTAAACCACAACAAATCAATCGCTGAGTCGATTTGGTCTTTCCATATAGTCCGCGCCTGTGACGGTATTTGAACCTTTTCGTGTCTGTTATTGTGAAACTTGTGTGATCTGAATTGGAATTCTAACTTTTTATTCAAGAATTATAATCCTACTTTGTTGTAGTAATATTTGTGTATTTGTATCTTAAATTTAATAGCTCTGAATGATATTCGTTGTAATCATATTAAAGTATCAGTAGTCGAGAGTTCGAATCTGATAAGCAACGAATTTAATGATCTTGAGCAAGACAAGAGCTCTCATATCCTTTTATCGACAAAGGTGTTAAAGATGCCCTTCTTAATGACAGGTAGGAAACAAACTTTCTGTGAATAAGATTTCACTATCCCTCGTAATGATATTGCATACAAGCGTACAGATTGGCCCAATCGCTTTCAAAAAAAAAAGCCTGCCACTTCAACCTGTACGTACAAGGCGATCCCATTACTTTTATTTTACTTCAAAACTGTATTAATAATAATATTGTGAAAATTGTTAGTATTCCCACAGATTGGAGTTTAATTTTTGTAACTATGATTTTTAAAAATAAAATTATCTAAACGTAATTCGTAACGAAATTCAGGAATATCATTCAGATAGCAAATGTAATACCCGCTTTAAAACATTTTTAAATAAGACAATATTGCCCTAATATTTTCGTTAACGCACCGATGATAATTATCTCAAAGATTGTTTGGACTTTTGATTTCAGATTGGCCGAATCGCTTTCAAAAAAAAAAGCCTGCCACTTCAACCCGTACGTACAAGGCGATCCCATTACATTTATTTTACGTGTTTCATTATAATACATTTAAATTTCCACGTGGAATAAAAACTGTTTACCATTGAGTGGCTCTTGACAAGCAAAGGTGATCCATTTAAAATTTGCATGCAATATCCTACCAACCTAATAACCTGGTTTGATTAAACTGGTATTGATTTGTAAAATTCAAATTCGACTCTACTTGCTAAATCATCATAAACGTGAAAAACGTGATACAGTTGAGATTTGTTACGTTGGATGAAAATTCATGCATCTTCAGTGCCATAAAAATGCAATGTAATTCATTTTGTACAATTTAACACCCATCTCTGAGACCTCACCTTATTGTTTTTTCGCTCCATTATTTTGTACGAATGGAGCGTTAAACAATAACTCTCCATTCGTGAATTTACACGAATGGAGAGTTATTGTTAAGAAGTTGATAATAGTGTGCACAAGTATGAAAACTCAAACCAGAATAATATGCAATCAATCAATGGACTTGGCTAAATGTGGAATTTGCATTATTAAACATGTTAAAATGGTTCATATTATGAAACACAAATTCTATTAATTTTTTGAATCTGCGTCATGACTTTAGCATACAATTATGTATAAATTTAAGATAAAATTTTTGGACCAAGTATAGGCCTACTCCAGATCCCATTCAGAATTTGGGGGTTATGGTTTAGGCTTATACTTTATAGGGTAAAGTATACTTTATCATTGCATGACCTTTGGGCATGCGATGAACATATTAAATCCACCGCATATTCTACTCTTGTGTGGCCTTTATTAGATTATGCCTCCTCAGCTTGGGACTCCTCAAATCAAACTAATAGCAAAAGACTGGATAGAGTCCAGCGTCAAGCAGCTCGTTTCTGCAAGAAGGAATATAGTCGCGAAGAAGGGACAGTTACCACGATTTTAAACGAACTTGACTGGGACACTTTAGAATCAAGGAGGAAATATAAAAAAGTCATCATGTTATATAAAATTAGTAACGAACTAGTCGACATTTCACGGGAACACCACCTCATATACCAATCTTCAAGCAGAAAAGAAACAAAGAGCACAATTTTACGAGCAATCTAAGTTGTTGATGTTGCTTCTCATGGAGCTTGCTACCGACAATGATGGACGTAAGACGTTAGACGTAAGGGTATGTTTAGGGCTATGAGTCGGGTCATGGTTGGTGATTTAGGGGCGGATCATAATTTAATTAGTCGGGATCGGGTCATGGTTACGGTCAAGTTTCGGATGGGACCTTAAGTATAGTTTTTCCCATTTTGTTTAATTATTTGAAGTTCTTACCAGCTTTCTTGCATTTTATTACGTGTAAAACATGATAGAAGAGGCTATCATGTGGAAAAGTTTTTGTAGGCTAATGTGTAGACCTAATGTTTAATATGTTACATCTTACGTCAATTAAATGTTATTTAGGCCTACCCGTCAGGCCTTCACTGGATTTATGTTGGCATTAATTATTACCAAATTATCCATTCTGGATTAATTGCTGTTTATTTAAGGTATTCTCTTAGATTTTTTATGTTTGTTTCCCCCTCCCACATTTTTTTCTTTATGCTTTTGCAATATGTGTGTGTGTGTGTG